>LPNX010887254.1:162768-187129 GCA_001517045.1 Pseudotsuga menziesii | reverse complement strand
TGATTGTCATTGGAAACTTAGCAATTATTATAAAATACATGCGCTAGTCATCCACTCCTGACTGTAATTTTTTGGTAAGGCTCGTATCAATAATTCTAACAAAAGCAAGGTGGTTTGATTTGATTGAGTATTGCCATGTTGTAAGAGCCTGAAACCATCAAGTAGATTATTTGGCTAATAAGGCCTACTTCCTAGAGGTAGATAAGATAGATTATTAATGTCCAACTAGTGACTAGGATTCAAATTTGAAGGCTTCAGTGCCCGTCAAAGGCCTGTTTACCTGTCATAGAAGGCCATGACGAAATTTTCCCAACAAAAAAAATTCAGTTTCATGGAGTGCCCGTCGAAAATGAAATGAAGCAGAACTGTGTACATTGACAATGGAAGGGCAACCCCAAAATTTTGCCCTTCCTGGGTTTTCGATGGGCTGTGGGAGTTTGGAAGATTTGGATGGGTGACAGGTCACGGTGGACCTCAGTTGTAATTGACGAATTGGCAGTGACAGGGTGGAAGCCCATTGGGGTCATTGAGTAGGTGGTCACAGTAAAGTCTGGACGTGAGGTGACTCAGTGACGGACCAGGGTGTCACTGTCAATCGGCCTGCCCAGCAGGCCTGGAATTTCAAATTCCCTTTACCTGTCAAAGGGAAAATTTATAAAGTTCATGTGTTTTTCATGCCTGTCAATTTACGTTTTATGTAAATTTGTAAGTGTCATTTTTCTCTAGGTTATTATATGAAATTTTCACCATTACAATTTATTTTTCTTTAAAGAGTTAAAACCATGGAAACAACCAAAAGTGGGTTCCTGTGGGTAAAAGCCTGTGGGTTTGGTAAGCCTGTAGGTATGCCTAAGGGATATGCCTGCTGATGGAAGGTAGACATGCATGCCTAGGTACTTGCGCTTGCTGAGCTGATAGGTACCTGCTACTGACGAGCCCGAAAAAGCAGCCTTTTATGCAATCCTTTCTGCTTTTATCTTACTAAAGAACATGCATGCCATCCATTTCAATTTTCTTTGGACCTTTAATGCCAGCCAGTGAGCCAGCCTTTAATGCCAGCATATGCAATTCACTTTCCATCTTTAAGTTAAGTAATGTTACGAGCTTCCATAACTGAAACTTAAAACACAGTGGGTGGCTGCTTATGCATAATGCGATAAGAAAAACTATACTTTGAAACAAGGGATGTATATTAAATATGTGTATGTCATCCCCAGCTCTTAAAAAACACCCCTAAATAATCCCCTACATAATGTAATAAGTTGTATCTATCTCTAATCGGAATACACCTTATACTATGACATATTTGACCTATTACTAGCTTTCAACATAGACAGATAGAAACTCATACAGAGACAGATAAACCCTTGCGTACACTTAGAGCACCGATCAAACACCTCATATACATAACCCTATAAGCCGTATAAGACAATGAACCCTACTATCACGACTCACACCCTGGTAAACCAATAAAACTTTTACCAATATGCGCATTACACGCTGCAGAAGACAAGCGGGGATAGGGGGAGCACCCGAACAGTGGGCATTTCCACCTACGGAATGGCAGCACTCAAGCAAGGTAAATCCGGAACATTACACAATCCAACCCGAGACAACCACTTATACTAACCTTACCCAGTCAAAGAGCCGTATTGAACTAGTAACTTGCACCCAAACAAAACGTCAGGAGATTACGAAATTGCAGATAAGCTGGGCCGCAACAGCAACAAGCTGAAGCTTGAATTAGAAATTGGGTAAACGAAGTAGTCCACTTGGTCATCGAATGCAATTGAATCAATTAAATAAACGAGGATGACAGCACTAAAAACACTAATTATAGGCACCCGACCTAAAATAAATTATAGGCAGCCTGCATGTAGTAGGAATTATGACGGAAAAAATAACCCTGAAATATTTTCTTTGGCTCTAAGATATTATGAATTTATCTATAAAATTTAATTAAGATAAAATCTTGGCTCTAGGAATTTATGAATTTATCTATAAAATTTAATTAAGATTATTAGATATCCTTTACTACGGATTTCTTTTTAGGAATAGACTGCCACACAAGAGATCAAAAATACCTGGAAACCGCCCGAACCAGCACAGCGCAGAAACGCCACAGCAGACCGTAAAAGCACCGCCAGGGAGCCGCCCGACCCTAAACGAACAGCCACCACAGCGCAGAAAAGCCACAGCAGACCGTAAAAGCACCGCCGCAGAGCCGCCCGAGATTAAACGAACAGCCACCACTGCGCAGAAACGCCACGGCGGACCGTAAAAGCACCGCCACAGAGCCGCCCGAGCCTAAACGAACAGCCACCACTGGGCAGAAACGCCACAGCGGACAGTAAAAGCACCGCCACAGAGCCGCCCGAGCCTTAACGAACAGCCACCACTGCGCAAAAATGCCACAGCGGACCGTAAATACACCGCCACAGAGCCGCCCGAGCCCAAACGAACAGCCACCACCGCCTGAGCCTAAACAATCAAACGCAGCACCACAAATCCTCATCCACCGTGATCAACATGCCCCTGCAAAACCATGATCAACATGCCCCTGCCAAACCATCATCAACATGCCCATCAACATGCCCCTTCCAAACCAATGAATCGTAATCGCAGGCGTCAAAAAACACCGCCACAGAGCCGCCCGAGCCCAAACGAACAGCCACCACCGCCCGAGCCTAAACGATCAAACGCAGCACCACAAATCCTCATCCACCGTGATCAACATGCCCCTGCAAAACCATGATCAACATGCCCCTGCCAAACCATCATCAACATGCCCATCAACATGCCCCTGCCAAACCAATGAATCGTAATCGCGGGCGTCAAAAAACGTTCCACAGTGATCTTCTGTTTGTATATATAAAAACTTCTTTCGGCCGAAGAATTGTTCGGCCGAACAATTATTCGGCCGAATAATTCCTCGGCCGAATAAATGTTCGGCCGAAAAAGTATTCGGCCGAAAACTTATCTGGCCAACGGTCTTAGCCGGACGGTATTTTCCCGGCAAACTGTGCAAGCCATTCAATACGAGGCACGGCGTCAACTTTTATCTTTCGGCCGAAAAAACAAATATTCGGCCGAAAAATGTTAAATTATTTCGGCCGAAAAATATTGTTAGTTCGGCCGAAAGATGCTAGAATATGATTTTGAAAGCGCATTTGTCACGGAATAGACACCCAACTTCATGATTTCACCCCGTGTAGACGAAGTTGTTAATGTGATCAGAGGGCTTGGAGGAAAATTAAAAGAAAATGAAGTAGTAAGAAAGGTACTAAGAACATTACCAATGAGATATGACCCAAAGGTATCCACCTTAGAAGAACGAGATGATCTTAAAAAGGTAACAATGTATGAGTTACATGGAATTCTCACTGTGTATGAGATGAGAGCGGGACAAAACGAATCCTCAAGAAAAGAAGAAACTTTTCAAAGCCTCCTTAAAAATGAATAAAAAACCCAAATGATGAGGAATCTTTTTTCATTAATAAACTTGAGAGAGGGACTGGAAAATACAAGGGCAAGTTACCTTTAAAGTGTTTTAATTGTGGAAGGATTGAACATTTGGCCTCTAAATGCACCTACACTAAACAAGATGAGAATGAAGAAAAGGAAACTTCAAAATTCAAAAAGAGTAAAACAAGAAACAAGAAAAAATCTATGGGAGAAAGAAAATTGTTTATACCATGGAAGATAGTGAAGATTCAGATGGAAGTGAAGTTGAATAACCTAAAGTTTTATTTATGGCCCTAGATACTAAAGCCTCAAATAGTGACTTAGATGTGGAAGGATAAGTAGATGTAAGAGATGAACTTGTAAGCGCCCTTGAAGAACTTGAGAAATGTAGGAAAACGAACAGACAGTTAAATCTTATCATCATTCAGTTGGAAGCTCAACTTCTAGATGCCAAAAAGGTTGAGGAGGAACTAAGTCTACAACTCAAAAGAAGAATACAGGAGTCTGAAAAGCTTGCAGAAGAAATCATGCAATTCAAGAGAAAGCTTGATGACGAATATATCAAATCAAAATTTGAGAATAGCTCAAGGATTCTAGATAACATTCTGAGTAGCCAAAGACCCAAGTGATAGGTCTGGCTTGGGTTTGTTAAAAAGAAGAAGAAGAAGCCAGAAATTTTTCCTATCACTGATCAAGAAGGAAGCAAGAAAAGCTATGATGAAGTACTAAAGAATCCAACTAAAAGGGAAGAAATCAAGAAAGCATGCTTAATTTCTCAAGATAAAAATAGAAATAATATAGCTCTCAAGAGACCAAATAGATATCTACAGATATTTTTAGGTCACTGCTATTCCTGTAACAGTTTTGGTCATAAAGCCATAAATTGCAGAATTGAAAGAAAGGTTACTGAATACAAGAAGAAGTCATCAAGTAACAAGTCGAAGGGAAATAAGAACCTTTTTACACTACTCCAAAAATATGACATAGAATGTTATCAGTGTAATAACCATGGACATATGGCAAGATATTGTAAAAGTTTACTCCTATGAGGAATACTGTTGCAATCAAATCTCAGAACATCGAACAAAAGAAGGATTGGAGAGAAAAGGAAGAACATGAGAGTTCCATGGTTTCTTTATGTGCAACCGAAACCCAAAACTTATGGCACTTGGACAATGGTTGTTCAAAACATATGACCGGCAACCCAAGCAAATTCATAACCTTAAATTATAATAATGGAAAAGTCACTTTTGGAGACAGTTTGTCCTCCAAAATAATGGGCAAAGGAACAATTGTTGTCAAACCTCAAGCCTAATCTTCTTAGTTTAAGTCAAACATGTGACCAAGGACACATCTACATATTTGACTTAGAAAAATGTGAAATCAAGAATAAGAAATCAGGAAAGGTTGTTAGCATTGCTATGAGAAATACAAACAATGTATACATCTTGGAAAATGAAAACCAAAGATACTTAAGTATGGCAGATGAAATTTGGTTATGGAACAGAAGGTTGGGACATTTAAGTTTTGAAAATATTTCCAAAATAAGCACAAAGGAAGTTGTAAGAGATATACCAAAAATTGTAGTTCCTCTAAACTCTGTATGTAAACACTATCAACATGGGAAGCAAACTAGAGCTAATTTTAAAATAAAAGAACATATGACCTCACACCCTCTGGAAATAATACACACAGACCTTTGTGGACCAACCAAAACTAAAAGATTGCAAGGAGATCACTATTTTATGTTGCTCATTGATGATTACACAAGGATGACATGGGTGGAATTCCTCAAAGAAAAATCAGAAGCTTTTGGAAATTTTAAAATCTTCAAGGAAATGGATGAAAATGAGTCAGGTATGAAAATAAAGTGTCTTAGATCAGATAATGGGGGAGAATTTACCTCAAATGAATTCAATGAGTTCTGTGAAGGTCATGGAATTAAGAGACAATTTCAGTTTTTACATAAAATTGTAGAAAGTACTGATGTGAAAGTAGATGATATAAAACCAAGGAAAGAGAAAAATATTGACAGTATTGAAAATTCATGTGATGATGAAATAAAAGACTTGTAAAAGGACAAGATAATTGATAACAAAGAAGAAGAAAAAGAGAAGGAAGATACACAAGAAGATGATCAATACTTCCCTAGACCTAACACTAAAAATCCTTCTAGGAGCGTACAAAAGGATCATCCGGAGTCACAGATCATGGGTGATAAAAATACTGGATTCAAACAAGAAGACAACTACCATATGTGGAACAAGCCCTACTCTCGATGGTATAACCCAATAATTTTACAGAAGCCAACAAAAGTGATGAATGGGTTAAAGCCATGAATGAAGAACTAGATCAGATTGAGAAAAATGAGACCTGGGAACTTGTCCCAAGACCTGAAGAAAAGAACATTGTAGGAACCAAATGGATTTTCAAAAACGAGTTCAATCAAGATGGATAAGTAATAAGGAATAAAGAAATATTAGTCTGTAAGGGGTATGCCCAAGTGGAAGGTATTGATTTTGAAGAAACTTATGCTCCCGTGGCATGACTTGAAGCAATCAGAATGTTTTTAGCACTGTCATGTCATAAAAAGTTCAAAGTATATCAAATGGATGTCAAGTCTGCATTCCTGAATGGAAAAATAGAAGAAGAAGTGTATATTAAACAACCTAAGGGGTTTCTCCTGTATGAAAACAAAGATTATGTATGTAAACTGAAAAGGCACTCTATGGTCTCAAACAATCTCCAAGAGCATTGTTTTCAAGACTAGATAGTTACTTGAAACAACAAGGTTTTAAAAGAGGAGTCACTGAAAGTAACCTTTACCTAAAAGTCGAAGATAAAAATATGAGCATTGTTGTCGTCTATGTGGATGATATAATTTTTGGAAGAAATCTTGAAATCCTGAGTGTAGAATTTTCCTCTAAAATGAAGAAACGATTCGAAATGTCAATTTTGGGTGAATTGACATTCTTCTTGGGATTGAAAGTCTACCAAACAGACAAAGGAATTTTCATCTCTCAAACTAAGTACATCAAAGATATGTTGAAAAAGTTTAAAATGGAAGATTCCAAACCTGTTGGTACTCCTATGGTCACTGGTTGCAAGTTAAGTAAGGATGATGAATCTCTTGGAAGTAGATCATACCATGTTTATATCCATGATTGGCAATCTACTATATGTGACAACCACAAGACCATATGTGATGCAAGCTGTTGGATTGGTGGCTAGATTCCAGTAAGCTCCCAAATAAACACATGTAACAATAGTAAAAAGGATTTTTATATATCTAAAAATAACCATGGAGTATAGTTTATGGTATCCAAAAGGACAAAACTTTACCTCGAAAGCGTTTACTAATGCAGATTGGGTAGGAAGTGCCGATGATCAGAAAAGTACTAGCAAAGCAACATTCTTTATAGGAAATTGTTTAATATCATGGTCAAGTAAAAAAATCCTCTATTTCACTCTATACAACAGAAGTAGGATATATTGTTGCTGCATCATGCTACACTCAAGTTATTTGGATGAAACAAACCCTAGAAGATCTACTTGTAAAATATGAACATCCAATAGTGATCAACTGTGATAACACTAGTGCTATAAATATGTCTAAAAATCCTATAATGCATTCTAAGACAAAACATATACCAATCAAGTATCACTATCTAAGAGAACAGGTATCTTGAAAAGCTGTCAAATTAGAATACATTGAAACAAAAGAATAGATTGCTAACATTTTCACCAAACAACTACATAAGGAAGCTTTTGAGCGTCTTAGATAGAAAATGGGAGTAGTTCCATTACAAAAGTACTAAGAGGAGAAAGCTCAATATCAGGGGGAGAAATGCTAACAGGGGGAGCTATCATACAGAAAGATTCCTTTGTCATTGTTGTCAAAGGGGGAGAATGTTTAGAGGTTGCCATCAATGCCAAAGGGGGATATTGTTGAGTACATAGTTGTCATTGACGTCAAAGGTGTTCATGAATGACAAAGGAATAACCAGTGGATATGGTGGTAGACTGAAGGTTGCAAGGATCTAGAATAACAAAGGAATAACCTTGTTACATGTTGCAGGTTGCAAGGTGAATGACAAACGAATAACCCTATAGAAAGTTGAACAACTAAGATCGATCATCCAATGTTGTTGCTGAATGACAGTGTTGCAGATGATTTTTGCAAAGAAATCATGCAGATCTGCAAAGTCATGGTGAGATCCAAATTCGATTTGAAATTGATGGTCAGGAAGCATCTTGTATGAGATCCAACGGATGAGGATCATTTTTGCAAAAAATAGGCGGGAGGATGAAGTTCCGCAAAAGATCAAGATCATATGGCTTTTATTAGTCCTGCACCAGATCCAAAGGTTAAGGATTAATTCTGACAGTTAGGTGGAAAATCCAAAGTTCCACAAAAGATCAAGATTAGACGGCTGAGATTAGTTCCGCCAAAAGAGATTAATGGTGCGGAAGAAAAAATGCAGAAAGGGAATTGTGTTTAAAGATTCTACGAACTTGCAATCTGCATCCCGCAATTAGGAAATCGATGGTCATGAAAACACTCGCAAAAGATCAACAGTGTGAAATTGTTGTTGCAGAAAGAAGTTTACGAAAAATCGAGATATGATGTTGGGAAATGGTACATCCCACATCCCGCATCTCGCAATCTGGAGAGCTTGGATGGCTGAAGTTAGTTCCGCTAAAAATAGATCAATGGTTCAGAAAAATAAGTGCAGAAAGAAGTTTGCGGAAAGTCAAGATATGATTTTGGGAAATGTTACATCCCGCATCTGACAAATTTGAATATCGACGCTCATGGAGAAGCCTGATGTAGATCAACGGTAGGGAATCATTGAAATGGAAACTTGGTGCAGAAATACGATTTCAAGAGGAAATCTGTAGAGAAGATCAATGGTTCGGATTGTATCTGGAGAAGAATATTATGAAAGTACTAGAGAATGATAAACAGGGCTGCGAAAATGAATTCTAAGCTGTGAGAAGAACGAAATGGTACATTTACTGAAATTTAACGATGAAATGATGCGACGGTTGAACAGGTAGATGATGAAGAGGTATGTTTGTAAGTAAACATCCACGATCCAAAATGAAAGAACACAACTATGGATAGATACGTTGGTAGGTAATAGGTAATAGGTATTTATTGAATGAATGTGTAAAGATGGAAGAGTCTCTGTTAGGAAGTTTGACAGAGTCAAAAGTGGATAGTTCTTAAACTATTCCATAAGAATGAGAAAATCAGTTTAGGCCCATGGCAGGGTGGTGCTAGGGAAGGCCACAAGTCTGTAGGGGTTCGAAGCCTCCTTCAGTCGTAGCTGGAAAACAGGGTGTCATAGCATCCTTATCTATAGTTGCAGGAAAAATATAGGGTGTATCTACATCCTTTCTATTGCAGCAGATAAACAATTTTGTAAATTCATCTTATTAATGAGTTTGTGTTGGTGGTTTTCTCTTTTGAGGTTTCCACGATAAAATATGTGTTCTGATTGTTTATTTTTGTGTATTTTGAACTAAAAACTAACAATACTAATTCACCACCCCCCTCTCAGTATTGTGGGATAAACCAATAGAAAAAAGGTAAAAAGAAATTCAATGGAATTGTTACGTCTATCAAAACTTGTGCCCCCTGAACTGCAATATGTGTGTGGAACGAGGTTGGATTCTACATCCAATACGTCATGAAAATTGGACAACAAGCTACTAATGGAAATCCTGACTATATAATATCGATATTCAATACGAATATTGACTTGGGATATTAAACAATTGAAAAAAATATTTTCTTCACACATCAACCTTATTTAGCCATTCAATGATCTTCAATACATGAGATTATAAAAGGATCCACGCGAATGGTTGACAGAAAAATGGTTTCACTTGTGCAAATTATAATCTACAGAAATTTTGATGTCTCACATAGTTCAAGTTTCAATTTCAAAGGTATAGTCTCTCCACGTCCAGGCCAGGTCTCAGTTTCAAAGGTACAACTCCTCCACATCTAGGGGTTTCGAGTTTCTCTAAAGCTACCTAAAACTTGGAAAACTCCTATAACTATGCCCCTTGGATTTTTGGACTGTTTTGCTTTGTAAGATTTCATTTGCATTCGAAGGATTGAGGAAAAAACATTGACTTATTCACTGAATGTTTTCAAATTTAAAAACTTTATGTACAAAATCCTTTTGGAGGAAACTTATTTTCACTTATGTGACGATTTAGAAGTTTGATGTAAGTTATTTTCATTTATTTTCCTAGACTTGATTTCATCACATAAAATTATATTATCTACAGACACAATTTTCTCTCATTTTTGAAACATATCGAAGTTCTCTTCGATGTTTCATTTCCCCCGCATTGGGGGTATGCTAGGTTTCCCTTACTTCTTAAAGCACAAATGTGGGGAAGCATCCATTGGGTTTCCCTATAAGGTGTTCATTGGAAAAAAAAGAAGTATAGTTAAATATGTTTAAGTATAGTCAAAATCATTAAAATTATATATTGAATTGGTCATTGGGAAATTCCAAACACTAGTAGTGAGATCTACATATGATCAAGTAAATCAAGTTTATGAATTTTTCATATTCCTTGATGATCAAAGTATTTGTTCATGCATTTCATGACAATATGAGGTACAATGTGAACAACTTGAACCACAATAGAATGTGAGTGTTCACATTTTTGTTTTGAGCTCATACTTCATTTAATAGGTTCTTATTGAGCATAGATAATTCAGATATCAAAATTTTTGTTGCTTTCAATCCCAAAGTTGTTTATCCATGCTTATAATGAATTAAGGCTAAAATGAGATTGTGAATATCAAATTTTCTATTTCAATCCTATACATGGTTACAAATCAACCATTAATATAGCATGGGCCTTCTAAAGGTCTTTATCCTATCCTGTATATATGGCATGGACCCTCTAAACTGCATTGAGAATGTAAGTGTTGACATATGTTTTAAACCCATATTTTATATAATTGTTGGGTTCAAAATTAAAAGCTCTTGATTGAAATATTTTACCTAAACTTTTATGAAGATGTAACATGGACCAACTAAGATACAAACTCAATGCGAATTAAGGATTCACATGTGATCATGGTTTCAACTTAGCCTTTTAATGGTTTAAGTTATTTTTGCAAGATTTATATAATTATGTAGCACTACACCCAAGGAAAAATAAAAAAAAAACAATCTATGGGTAAACCTCGGGCCCGAGGACATAATTTGGTCATTTGGATCTCTGTGTGGAAGACGTTCCAAAGAGTCCTGAGATTCAATAATAAATAGCAGTGATAGATAGAAACAAAACCCATCCCCTCACTTTGTCGTATCAACTGGGTAGTTAGTATCCTTTCCCCATCTTTAAGTTTGTCTGCATCGACATTTATCTCCTTTGAATTTTAATTATTCATTGTTAATTTTCAATGTCCCCCATTTCCTATGATTTGGGTAGAAGAGAGAATGGGAATGAAGAGGTAAATAAACGACGCAGTTTGAGCTTAAAGACCATGAAATATCTGAGTGAGGCAGGCATGAAGGAACTTCCTAGGAGGCTTATTTTTCACAAGGACAAGCGTCCAAATGCTAATTCAACAATAAGCACTCAACTACATATGAGCACTAAGAAAAACAGTTTTAGTTGAGCCAAATGTAAGAAAATGTATTTTAAATGGGAAATATCATAGAGTTTTATGATGACATCACTAATAACCATAAGTAAATAATTATTCTTCAGCGTCTTCGACTGAAATAAAAATGCAAGAGTGATACTAAAATATATCTCATTACCTTCATGGTATTTGAGAAAACTTCAAGTTTTTTAGGTATCCACCGACATTTGCAATTAATTATAAATGTGTGATACTTGGTGTGAAAGCAGTGACGCACTCACCAAACTCAGATTAATGTACATATTTAAAAGCAATTTTAATGGAAAACTGACACAGGCTTACAAAATTAACACAGGCTTATAAATTTGACATAGATTTACATCCTTAAGCCTACACTTTGAGAACTATCCTTAATCTATAATGCAAATACAAACAACCATCGACGACCACTGGTTTTTCTTGCGCCTCTTCCAAGAACTTATCTTTTCCTAAAATCTCTGTCAATTCTCATGAAATTTCAAGGTGTTCTTACCAATTCCTTGTGGAATTCAATGAATTTGCATATCAACGAGGTTTTTACAAAGAATTAACCCATTGTTCAGACTATATGTATCAAGTATGAGAATGACTTAGATATTTTCTATGGATTTGAACAGTGTGAACAACACTTTCATAAATTTCAAACAAGTGATTATAAAATCACCTCAACTTGAATTCAATCCTTCAAATTGATTCAAACACATCATATATAAACACTAAAAATCATTCTATTCCTTCAATAAAACCTTACAAAGATTGAAAAATACAACACATATCAATTACACAGAGTCATAATTCCACATTCCAATCTCTGTGTTCCTCAAGAATCAACTAATTTTGATCCCTCCTCTTTCAACCTCTTTCAACTGTTCGAGTTGTACCAACGATTTGAGCCTCCAAGCTCTTCCTCCTTGAGTTTGAAATGTGTTTTAAATACATAAACTAAAACAGTTTCAAATCCATGAAAGCATGATTGTAAGCTTAACAAACCTATGACTCATCTACCTAACTCCTATTTATACTGCATAAAAGACTCAACTGCTCAACAAACTTATCCTTATCCTACCTATTACAATGAAGGATTCTAAGATCCTTTATTGAATTCAATTTCCTATACTAATAAACATAAATTACAAAAGAGAGCCCATTCTCTTCTAGAATCTTCCACTTAAACTTATGAAGTCATGACAACCTCATCACTTTGATTATGCCCCTGCATTAGACTCCCCACCTTGAAATTATTCATGGGCTCTTGTCCATGATTCATCTCTCTACTGTTTTTCTATAGCATTTCAGCAGATTCCCAAGTCCTTTATCTGAGCAACTTCCTCTTCTTGAACAATCCTTCCAGCCAACTACTCCAGCCAAAATTTTATGCATGTAACAACTTCTTCCAGATCACCTCTTGATCTGATTTCTCTGTCAGCTGGTGCACATGCTCTGTTTCACAAAGCATTTATGTTCATCCTTAATTTGAACTTCAATTAAACATACCATCTTTTTGGCCACAAAAGAAAACACAATGCCATAAAAATTTCTAACATCCAAGAATTCCTTAAATGAATTCTCTTACCATTCACCTCCTTTCCTGCTTCTGTTTCACAATCCTCCATCACATCACTTCCCTTTGCAATTTATTCAAGCATATCTTCTTCATATTCCTTCATGACTATATTCAGATGTGCATTTATCAACGCTTTCTCCATCATTACATATCATGCATTTGATAAACTTTGTTGATCTTTCCTTTCCATCAACCATTCACTACACATGTCATTGGTCATTTTCATCTCAAATTCATTTAACAAACTTGCTTGAGAAATTACATTTACCTATAATTTTTCCATTCTTGAATCCCTAAAGAATTCCTTATCAACATCAACAACTGATTATTGACATTAACTTCCTCTTTCTTTCCTCTTAATGGATGAAGACTATGCCTCTGTCCATTTACTTTGAAAGAATACACATTCTGTTTCTCCTCATGCACTGCATTTTTGTCAAATTTCCAAGGCCTTCCTAATAAAATGTGACAAGTATCTTTATCAATTATGCCACACTTTACCTCATCTCGATAATTCCCAATCTGGAATTTCACTTGGCACTATTCATCAACCATCACTTGATGACCCTTTTTCAACCATGCAACTTTGTACAGGTTTGAATGTATTGTTATCTGCAAATTCAGTTTATTTTCCATCTCTATAGACACTAAATTATCATTACTACCACTATCTATTATCAGTTTGCAACACTTACCTTTGGCCTTACAAGATGTCTTGAATAATCTCCTCCTTTGGATTGGTTCATCAACTCCCTCATCTACCTTCCTCGGTATCAATGCCTCTCCTTCTTCTGGGAAATTCTCAGCCACCTCCATTTCCTTTGGAGACTCAATTTCAGCTTGCACCACTTGTGCTCCTATTTGTCTCACCATATTTTCTAGACAATCCCATGACATATGGCCAATTTGTCCATAAGCGTGACACATTACCTATCCACCTCGACCTTTTCCTCTTCCTCTTGAAGAAACTCTCCCTCCTTGGTTATCATTGGGTTTATCAAGTTGTGCTTGCTGGATTTAACTACTAGCTTCTCCTTTCTATTGTTGTTCCTTTTCTCCATATCCTCTTACCTTTTTTCTTTGACTCTGCTTCCTCATCAACTTTTCTTCAACCTTTAATGCTACCTGGTATGCCTCTTCAACAGATCTCAATGACATTAAACTCAACTCATCCTGAATATCAAATCTTAATATATTTACGTACCTAGAAAATCTCTCAGGTGTATCCTCTATATGACCTGATCTAATATTCACCTTATAAAATTCCTTAGTAAACTCTCTAAATATCATTGAGTTTTGCTTAAGATTCTTCATTTTCCTAAACAAAATCAATTGGTAATCTTTAGGAAGAAACTTACCTCTTAACTTAGTTGTCATTCTGCTCCAACTATTTATTTTGACTTTGTGTTTCAAGATCCTCTCCTCTTGCACACCACAAGAATGCATGCCCTCTCAACTTCATGACAACAAATATAACTTGCTTGTCTTACTTCACTTCATCAGAATCAAAGTGTTTGTTCATAGCATTAATCCAATCAATTATTTCTTCAGGATCCAAGCGTCCACTATAAAATGGCACATTAGCTTTTGAACTGGAACTTGCACCAAATATAGATTGCAACAACCTTACCTCAAGAGTTTCTACAGTTGTCTCCTCCTCCTCCTCATCTGGTATCTCTTCCTCACTTGTATCCCCAGTGCATTCCTGATGTCTATAGGTTTCTAAGGCTTCCAACCGTACATGCAAGTCCTTATCTCCTCTCTCAACTCTGCATTATCAACATGTTGACCTCTCATTCCACGACCTTGTCCAACTCTGAAATTCATTTCCTAGCCCAATATCTAACTGATGGATACTCTTTTCTCGTCAATAACAACTTGATCTATTTTTATTAGAAATTTAGGAGGAAAAACATTTCTACCTTCCATGTAAGAAAATAAAACTCCTTCTATAAACTATCAATTCACCCAAATTCAGAACAAACCCACTCTTATACCAAAAATGACGCAGGCCTACAAAATTAACACAGGCTTACAAAATTAACACAGGCTTACATCCTTAAGCCTACACTTCGAGAACTATCCTTAGTGTATAATGAAAATACACTCAGCCACCGACGACCACTGGTTTTTCTTGCGCCTCCTTCGAGAACTCATCTTTTCCTGAAATCTCTGTCAATTCTCATGAAATTTCAAGGATTTCTTACCAATTCCTTGTGGAATTCGATGAATTTACATATAAATGAGGTTTTTACAAAGAATTAACCCACTATTCAGACTATATGTATCAATTCTGAGAATGCCTTAGATATTTTCTTTGGATTTGAACAGTGTGAACAACGCTTTCATAAATTTCAAACAAGTGATTAGAAAATCACCTTAACTTGACTTCATTCCTTCAAATTGATTCAAACACATCATATAGAAACACTAAAAATCTTTCTATCCCTTCAATAAAACCTCACAAAGCTTGAAAAATACAACAAAGATAGATAACACAGAGTCAGAATGCCACATTCCAATCTCTGTTTGCTCTAGGAATCAACTAATTCTGTTCCCTCCTCTTTCGACCTCTTTCACCTGTTCAAGTTGTACCAACGATTTGAGCCTCCAAGCTCTTGCTCCTTGAATTTGAAATGTTTGTTAAATACATAAACAAAACAGTTTCATATCCACGAAAATAGGATTGTAAGCTTAAAAAACCTATGACTCATCTACCTAACTCCTATTTCTACTGCATAAAAGACTCAACTGCTCAACAAACTTATCCTTATCCTATCTATTACAATGAAGGATTCAGAGATCCTTTATTGAATTCAAATTCCTATAATAATAAACAGAAATTATAAAAGAGAAGTCATTCTCTTCTAGAATCTTCCACTTAAACTTATGAAGTCATGACACATTAGAGGAAATTTGAGGTCTAAAATGGGCCTGGTAAGGAAACTAATAAAATAATAGTTAGAATAATAAAATAATAGTTATTAATTTTGGAGGAAGAATGAAAAAAACTACTTTTTGTGTTCGTATTTTTGACATATCTCCCTCTGTTTTTACTCAAATTCTGAGCGGGAGAGCTCGATGGATGTGGAATCTAATTCCACATCCAACAAGTACCCACATTGCATACTTTCGATGGACCCCGCTACCCCAAAAACAAGAAATACCTGGAAAAACACGTTTTTCCAGGTATTTCTTGTTTTTGGGGTAGCGGGGTCTGTCAAAAGTATGCAGTGTGGGTACTCGTTGGATGCGGAATTAGATTCTGCATCCAACGAGCTCTCCCACTTGAAATTTGAGTAAAAACACAGAGAGATATGTCGAAAATATGAACAAAAAAAAGTAGTTTTCTTTTATGACAAATATGTCAATCCAACCATTATGGTTGACTCATTTTATTGAAATTCTATTGGTTTTTGAAAACTAACTCACAAAATTTATTGTTGGCGCATTTTCTTATAAGGCCCATTTTAGACCCCGAATTTCCTCTAATGAATTCATCACTTTGATTATGCCCTTGCATAAAAAACTAAAGGATTAATAATGAAAAAATAATTTTGTCACTGATTGGGTATGACCAACATAATGCAAAAGCTTTGGAAACAAAAATTTCAACAACACAAGCATTGAACAATGCAATGAAAGGAGTCCAATATTTACAATTACAACATTTATAAATGATTCAGTCTATGTATCTGGAAAAGTTATGGAATCCACTACACATCCTTTACGCGTGCCATTATAATCGGGATTCAGGCTCCTTCAAGCTTTTAAAGACCAACTGCACAACATCATTAATTTTCCACAACCATTCACCAACAGGTTAGCATTTATTTCAGGAGTTTGACATTTGTTGTGTTGTTTTGTGATGGAATTTTATTACAACAACTAAAAGGACATGATGTTTGATATCATGCTTAAGTATTGTAGAGATTGGTTTCTTTGTGAATCACATGGGATTACATTTTAAGTGATTTGGCAATTCTGATGTGATTTAATCTTTTGTTCATGTATTTAAGCTTTGTACAGGTGGAGATTTATATGAGTAGATAAAAAGGCCATTGGATTTGATCTTATGTCTGATTTTCTTTTGGCTATTTTTAGTATTTTTTAAATGCATGGGTTTTGGAGCTATAGTTTGTACTGGATTTGAGAGTTTAATTTTTTGTCAAAATTTAAATGTTATGTTGTTTTGATTTGCAACTTTCATTATCAGAAGATATGTTTATGTAGATGAAAATGTTCAAGGTTTTGAGCTATATATTTCATCGTTGAGCGACTGGATTTTAGATGTTGGAAAATAATTTTCTCTTGGGCGACTCTGAAGCGTTGGAATGTTGCCTGATATTTTTTTGATTCTCTATGACTAAGCTTTGTTGTGTGACTGTTAACCTTCCAGAGCTATACGAGCACGCTTCAAAATTCATTGGATTTAATCTTGTGTTTGTACTGCTTTGGTTTATTTTTATTTTTGAAAAATGGGCAAGGGTTTTGTTCACGTGTTTTGTCCTAGGTTTGAGGGATTAAATTTCGTTTGCAAATTTTGATGTTATGTTGATTTGATTTGGAGATTTCTTAATCAGAGATTCATATATGCAGATGAAAAATATTCACTTTTTTTACAATATTTCGTTGCTGGGAAAGCAAATTTCCAATGGTGGAGGAAAATTTTCTCTAGGGTAATTACATTTATGTTTATGAATTAAATGTCTCTAGCAGTATTCAATTTTTTAAAAATATTTTGACTTCTTTCTTACATGGCTTTGTTGTGTTAATTTGAATTTTCTAGAGTTATACGAGTAGGCCATTATATATGAGAAAGGGTCATTCATTACATCCATTGGTGCTCTTATAACACTTTAAGAGCTAAAAACGGGCGTTCTCCTAGAGATAAGTGTGTTGTTAAGGATGAGACAATCGAGGAAGAAGTGTGGAATGACAAGTAAGTATATAGATGCTTTAAGTTGAAGTGGGTGGGTGCTGATTGTTGATGAATTCAGTGTTGAACAAGGTTTTGAAATTTGATCTTCCCTTTCCCGCTTTGTGTGGTTGTTTTATACAGAGGATTTCTGAATATCAAGATGGAAGAACACACATTCTTGGTCAATAGAGAGAGGGATATAGACTATCTCAATTCTCTGGAAAAGGTGGATTATTATTTTCATTAAAACTAAATTCAAAGGAAAAACTAAGAGGATTGTTTGATTTCTTTTTTGGTTATATATGATGACTCTGATGAAGGGTGTCTTTTGAGAATGGCAAGTCTATATAAATGATAAGTTCATGAACTGGGATCCTAAGCACCAAATCAAACTCAGAATTGTCTCAACAATATCATATCATGCTCTCTTCATGCACACACCTACTACAAACAGAGTGCATTGCAATTTGCAACCATAACACACACACATGAACATAGAAGACTGCTAAGCTATATATTTATCATCACATCAAGGAGTCCACACATAAATTCTACATCCCTTCAAATCATATGCAATTTTATGTCTTTGATTAAAATTCAAATATGATGGAATTAATTCTCATAAAAATGTTTTCAATATAAAAATTTAAATGTCATAAAATTCCAGAAGTCAAGGTTTAAATCACAAATGTTGTAAAGAGATATTCCATAAAGTTAACTTTTTCCATTCCCCACGTAAAGGCAGAGAATATGATTATAAAAAGAAAATGGTGAAAATTAAATTATTAACTAACATTGGTTATGAAACAAAGTGTAGTGTTGTAAAGTCGTTGTCAAGATCATATGCAAGCAAAGAACTTTAAAATTCGAGGAGAGGTTTAAATTATTCAACGAGGAGAAGTTTAAATTATTCAACCGATCTATGGTTATGGGATTGTGATCACATTTTTTTCAGATCATTCGTCTTTTCCAACACGTAGAGTAGAGAGCTCGCGGCGTGGGTTAGCTATGGAGCAAACCTCCCTCCATCGGACGGAGGAGGAGCAAAGTCAACGTTGACGTTGACTTTGCTCCTCCTCCGTCCGATAGAGGGAGGTTTGCTCCATAGCCGCTTATTCCGAGAGCTCGCTACTTGAACAAAATAGCCTACACGTATTCTACATTTGAAGTTCGAATATCTAAGCCATCTTCTATCGTCCACTTTTGTATTTGGAATGTAATTGCAACCTTCGAAGTACATTATTCATGGAGGGATCTGGTATTAATATTTGAAATATTAATACAACCGAAATAAACAAGTGACATTACTCTATAGGCCACTGACCAGATGACAAAACTATGAGTAGAACCATTCCCTTAAGAAAACATTCAGCTTAATAAATGGCTTACTTTACTCATTTTATATATATATTAAAATAAAGGCTTATTTCACTCTCGAACATGGTACTCCATTAAATTGTTCTCTTGGAACATAGGTATATGTCATGTTTATTTAAAATATTAAAAGTTCTCATTAATATATTGTGGATGATAAAAATCCATGTTTTAGATATGCATGTGGAAAAGTGTAAGGGATGTGTATATTGAAATGGGTTTGTTAAATTATTTGGAAGGTTTGGAAGGTTATTATGAATTTATCATAGTTGTTTTTATATATGAATATATATATAATTTCCATTAAAATTTTATATAGATGTGATAATAAGTTTTATAAATTAATTCCAAATTTATTATATACCTTGTTCTTTAAGTAATTTAGGATATATGTAAGTTGTAATATAGTTATAGATTACATTGTACTATAAATATATCTTTTTGGAATAGTGGTATATAGAATATTGAGAACCGACACATACAAGAATTGGATTTGAATATTGAAAAGAATTAGCTTTGTTTTTAATTTTTATTATTTTATTCCTTTGAAAGGAATGCTAGATGACATACTTTATTCATGAAGTAGTTAAATGCATGTAGGATACCACTTATAAAAGTTGTACAATATATTCATGATAAAAAAGATAATAATTATTTGATTGAAGGGGATAATAATTCTTTGATTGAAGGAATATTGCAAGTTATAAATTTATGTTATTTTGAAATAATAGTAAATATATTTTTAAAAAGAATGTATTTAACCCACTTTAGATTTGATGAAAAGAAAAGACCACCTTTTATAGGATTGAAAAAAAAATGCATTTATAGAAAATATATTTTATATGATTCCATTAAAAGAGTAGTTGATGAATTATTGGGTGCAATGTGGTTTAGGTCATATCTATTTATTCAATATGGATATAAAGAGTTGTGATTATTATAGTGTTATTATGTTTTAAGTTTAAATAACATAGTTTTATATGTATTGTAATGTATGAAGCTAACACATTATACAACATGACAAGAACTCTAAATAGTTTTCGTGTTTTGATATGTTGTATTTAGTGGTTATTTTTACCCCAAATAAAAAAGTGGTTCTACCCGCAGCACCACTTCTTTTTTTGGGGTTAAAATTACAACCATTTGAAAACCCCGACCAATGTCAGTGCAATAAAAAACCTAAATCAACCCTCTTGGTGCAATAAAAACCGTAAATCAACATAAGAATAAAAAAATGGTTCTCGGGTGAAATCGTGAATCTGGGTGTCTATTCCGTGCGAATAATTTTTTCGAATTCATATTCTGTAATATTTCGGCTGAAAATATAGAACTAACTTTTGACTAAAAAATTAGTTCGCCCGAAAGTTGCTTTTTAACGGATACCGTTAACTTTAAAGTTAGAAAGAACTAACTTTCTAATTTTAAAATTAACGGAATCCGTTAAAAGTAACTTTCGGCCGAAATATTCGTTCGGCCGAAAACCTATAAATTTTCAGAAATGGAATTCCATTTCATTTTTTACTCTTCTTCCAATTTCGGATAGATCGGATCATATCAAATACTTACAATTTCTCTTCACAAATAATACCATTAGTTGCATAATTCAATCTACTTTCTATAGATGCTATTTTTTTTAATTTGGTGTGATCCACTAATTTTATTTATTATATTTCTTAGAAGGTGTGTGGATTGCTTCAAAATTTAATAGAATTCATTGAAATGAAAAATCAATAACTTCTTAAATACACGATAAAAAAATTTGGAAAAATCATGGTGCTCAACATTGATGTGTTGTCTTCAAAAATGGTACTTTTAGTTTTTTTTTTTGAATTGTAAATTAGGGAAGATGCTGTGCCAAACTAAACATGTCAGTTTTATGGTAGTTTTTAGATTGGTCCACTTCAAAAAATTCTAATAATTATTGCATGCAGTTGTTGGATACAAACTTATAGACAGCCTGTAGTACAATCTGTCTAGATCATCATAACATATTTTTTTTTAATGAACAATACTTGAATAATGAATAAACCGGTGTAGAAAAACATGACTATTTATCATAATTTCATTAATTAATAACATACTATCAAACACTTGCAAAAATGACATATCAAATGTCAATAAAAAAAATCTATAAAATAACCTATTGAAAGCTAACACAATTTTCTACAACTTTTGTTTTTACTACAAAATGAAATTCTAAATACAAATCTAATTTTTCTTTGCTCGAAGTTGACAAACTTGGAAAAAAAACATTGCTTTTCTCATAAAGCCCCCCAAAATAGACACCCAGATTCATGATTTCACCTTCTTAACAATCACCATTGTTTTTATTTAGGGTTAAAATTACATAATATTTGGAACCGTGGTCTTCACAATGGTGCCATTAGAAAGAAACTGTCAAAATCAACCCTCGAATCGAAAATAAGTGTTACCCAAAGCATTTGTTTCTTCTATCAAGTTATAGTTGTAAGTATTTTAAAACCATACATGGCATAATAAAAATATTTTTTTTTTTGTGAAGAACTTTAGAAACAAAAATCCACATTGATTGAAAAATAAGATTAAAAAAACTTAATTTTTTTTAAAATTAAAAGAACTTTAAATAACCATTTTTCAAAAATAAAAATATATAAAACTTGAAAATACATTAAAAATAAAAATAATTATAAAAATATTATTTTATTATTATTAAAAACATAAAATAAAAAAATATTTTAATAAAAAATATACTGTAATGTTTAAAAAGATTAACAATAAAAATAAAAAAAACATAAAAATAAGTGTTAAAATGTGAAAACCTTGAATACATATTTGGGGAGAGGTCTCGATGCTTCCCCTTGGCGACCACTTTAGAGTAACACACTTTGTTTAATAACATGTGTTTATATTCAAGGGTGAGGAATACATATTTGAGGAGAGGTCTCGATGCTTAGCATCGAGACTTCTCCTCAAATATGTAGTCCCCGCCCTTAAACATAAACACAAGTTATTAAACAAAGTTTAATGCTTTTATTTTTATTTTAATATTTTTTGAACTTTTTCATTTTTGTTTTTATATTATTGAAAATTTGCTTAATGTTTTATTTTTTATTATTTTTTAATATATATATATATCTTAATTTTTTTAATTTTTAATTTTAAATGTTTTATAATATATATAATAAAACATTTAAAAATAACGTTTTAAAATGTTTATATATATATATATATATATATATATATATATTATTTTTTTAAATGTTATTTATTTTTTAATATTTTTGGTTGTTATTTTTTTAAATGTTTTTAACTCAAAAATTGTGTGTTTTTTAAAATTTGTTTTAATTTTTTTTTTAAATATTATTTCTAATTAAAAGTAGGTTTTCATTTTTTTTACAATGATTTTTAAAAAATTAAATATTTATCAGAGGTTATGAATTGTTTCGAAATGTTTGTAGTGCTTGTAATTAGATGGATGACACAAGTGTTATTAGCAGTGCTTACTTTCTATTTAGAGGTTGATTTTTGCATTTTCATTACAATTGTATTGACTGTGAAGGGCGCAGTGTCAAACATGATGTAATTTAACCTCGAATAAAAATGATGGTGACTTTAGAGGACCACTTTTTTTATTCGGTGTTTGATTTAGGATTTTAATTGCACTAACATTTGCCAAGGTTTCCAAAGTTGTAATTTTAGCTCCGAAAAAAAAAGGTGCTACCAGTATCACCACTTTTGGATTCGGGGTCATTTTTGGCGTTTTTTGACATAACAATATGAGTTTTTATGGTTAGAGTTTTCATTTTGAGTATATAGTCCTCGTCAAGTTGTATATTGTGTTAGTTGTGAGCTATTTACATGTTAGCGTTATTATAAATTACAAAGATTTGATTATATACATGAAGACTTTGCATTCATTAGTAAATACTCTTTTTGTGATTTACGTAATTGGGAATATGATGCAAATACATTTAAACATCCTTTTAAACAAACATCTTTTTTTTAAAAGGATGATGGTTAAGGTAATTATATATTACTTATTTCGGTTTTGTTACAATGGATGATTGTATATTTTATAGATTATCCTTGACATTTTCAAATGGAGGATGATCTTTGTATTTATAAACCAGAGGATTCTATTAGGTCATGGAAGATTAACAATATTTTAGATTAGTTGAGATAAGTTCCTCAACGCAGTTTCAGTTTACAAGACTGATTCAAAAGAATTGCATAAATGAACTAGGTATGAGGTTAATAGCAGTTCTACCTAATGGATTCGCATATGCAGAAGTATGTTCTATACTCTGTAAAGTATTGACTATTTGAATGCAAAATTTTGTGTTTATGTATTGGATATAGTTTAAATAGTAT
Organism: Pseudotsuga menziesii; assembly: GCA_001517045.1. Taxonomy (NCBI): domain Eukaryota; kingdom Viridiplantae; phylum Streptophyta; class Pinopsida; order Pinales; family Pinaceae; genus Pseudotsuga; species Pseudotsuga menziesii. The sequence goes on along the minus strand of LPNX010887254.1, from coordinate 163,789 downwards.
GATCGCCGAGGTACATAAACTAGTCTGTGTAGATTCATATTTTTGAACGCATGTAAGCAAATTTACATAAATAGAAATGCTTAAATAAATGCATGGAGAGTGGAGTTGTGTTTGAAGAAGTTAAACAATTAATCTTGAATGAGTTAGCTCAATAATGGTAGTTGTTGGTGAATTAAGTAAAGTTGCACACTTCATACCTGTGAAATCTACCTTCAAAGGAATAAACATAGCTGATATTCTTATGAAATATATATATATATTATTACATCGAATTTTGAAAGTTGTGATTTCTGATAGAGATGCAAATTTTACAAAAAAAAATTTGAAGTCCATGTTTAAAGGTCCGGATACTCAGCTAAATCTCAGTACTGCTTACCATCATCAAACAAATGGTCAAACTGAAAGAACTAACCAAGTGTTAGAATACATGTTGTGAATGTATGTTATGGATAAACTAGGATTGTTATAGGACCTGACATGTTAAAGTAAATGGAACAAATGGTGAAGGAAGTGCAACAAAACTTAAAAGTTGCCTAGGATCAGCCAAAGAGTTATGTAGATTTAAAAAGAACTCCAAGAGAGTTCAACATTGGTGATCATGTATACCTAAAGGTAAAGTCGTAGAAGAGTTATTTGAGCTTGGGAGGATGGTCCAAGCTGGCAACAAGGTATTGTGTACCCTTCAAAGTGTTAGCTAAGATAGGACCAGTAGCCTATCAACTTGCACTTCCCCCCAATATAAAAGTACACGATATATTTCATGTTTCATTATATATATATATATATATATATATATATATATATATATATATGGTTCATGGGGTGTATCTAGGGTGGTTGGGATATTTGGTTGTTGCAACCCCCACCCGAGTTTGAATCTCATCGGGGACATTTGTTCCCTGGGATCCATTGTATGTAATGAAATATTATGCTAGTGAGTCGTTTATCGTGATTGGTCCTCTCAAGGGTTGTTATTTCCCGTTCATGTATACTTGCCAAGAGAGTATAGGAGATATTTTCC
>LPNX010887254.1:44845-161127 GCA_001517045.1 Pseudotsuga menziesii | reverse complement strand
AACTACTTTTTGTGTTCGTATTTTCGACATATCTCCATGTGTTTTTACTCAAATTTCGATTGGGAGAGCTCGTTGGATGCGTAATTTGATTCCGCATCCAACGAGTACCCACACTGCATACTTTTGATGGACCCCACTACCCCAAAAACAAGAAATACCTGAAAAAACATGATGATGACATCATCATCACGTTTTTTCAGGTATTTCTTTTTTTTGGGGTAGCGGGTTCCGTCAAAAGTATGCAGTGTGGGTACTCGTTGGATGCGGAATCAAATTCCGCATCCAACGAGCTCTCCCGATCGAAATTTGAGTAAAAACACAATGAGATATGTCAAAAATACGAACAAAAAAAGTAGTTTTTTTTAATGACAAATATGCCAATTCAACCATTATGGTTGACTTATTTTATTGAAATTCTATTGGTTCTTGAATTCCAACTCACAAAAACTTATTTTGGCACGTTTTCTTATAAGGCCCATTTTAGACCCCAAATTTCCTCTAATGAGGATTATTATTTGTCATCCATTGTTTTTTTTTTAGCTAAATGCTGGTGCTCTCCCATCTAATTTTGGTGTTGTTCCATCCCAATAATGAGGTCTTTGGGTGCATTCTTGCCAGGTCTTGTTGTTTGGAATACCCATATATGATAACTGTGGGTCTATTCCAACTCAGCCTTGGTGCTCTTCTCTATCTATTCCAACTCGACCTTGGCTCTTCTTAAATCCATGTTTGTAGGCCACATGTTTATTTAGTTCCTGAGTTGTAAAAAGGATTAGGAAATGGGCCAACTATGCAATAGCCTATAATTGATTTTGTTGTAATCCTCTTTTTGAATGTTAATCATACTTTCTACAATTTGTCTGAACCATCATTAGTTCTCTTCTTTGGTTTAAGAAGAGTTATATACTCTATTTACCTTGATCATTTTCACAGTTTTACCAATGCAACTATACAATTTATTTCACGTAGTTTTGGAATATGTAAGATACCAAGGTTTTGCCAAGTTAATTTCAAGGCTTTAGTAGAAGCTATTTTGCAAGTAAGCAATGTTGTTACTTAGTAGAGTAGAATTGGAACTCCTTTTTCAAATCCTTCATGAAATTGCCAGTTTTTGTTTTATACAAATAATGTGGCTTGCATTATTGCGAACTCATTTGGTGTATTTCCTATGTAAGTTTATGTTTAGGTAGGGTTCTATGGTTGGAATTAGGCTCATGGATTTTTGTAAAATGATAGAACTTCCATTAATCAATGAGATGGAAAAAACTAGGGATCCTAGACAACTATGAGTCAAGATGATGTCAGCTAATTCGATGGAAGGATTTGTCCCTCACAGGCTCATTGTCTTATATATCAAGTTTTTGGTTTATTCCAACATTTTTGGGTCTACTGCAATTCGTCCTTGGTTCTCTTCTAGTGCTATTCCAACTTGGCCTTGGCTCTTCTATGTTTGCAGGCCATATGTTTCCTTTATTTTTCGAGTCTTAAAAAGGATTAGGAAATGGGACAACTATCAATAGGATAATTGACTTTGTTGTAATCCTTTGTTTGAATGTTAAGCATAATTTCTACAATCTGTCCGAACCATCAATAGTTCTCTTAAGAAGAGATATGTACTCTATTTACCTTGATCATTTTCATAATTTTACCAATGAAACTCTAGTATTTTTTTCATGCATGTTTGGAATCTGTTACCAAGGTTTTTACAATTTGTTTTCAAGGCTTTAGTAGATACTAGAAGCTATGTCACAAGTAAGCAATGTTGTTGATTAGTAGAGTAGAATTGAAACTTGTTTTTTTAAATCCTCTATAAAATTTCCAATTTTAATTTTATAAAATTTATGTGCCTTGAATTATTGTGAACTCATTTGGTGGATTTCCTATGTAACTCTATGTTTAGGTAAGGTTTTATGTTATAAACATAAATATACATTAAATATATATAATAGAATTAATAAATAATAAATACACATAATAATAATAATTAGTAGTAATAAGTCGTGACTCTTTATGAAGATTCATCATGTTCCTTGAGTGAATATATATACATGCATATTTATCTTTGTAAATCATCTTCCAATACTATTACATATATTTCTTTTACTCAATTATGGATTTATTTTCTTCTTTTTACGGTTAACTTGTGCAAACAAGAATTGTTCATTCCATTTGGTATTAGAGCCTCGTTTCCTGATCCGTCCTTTGACCATCATCTTATAAATTCTATAAAACCCAACCTTTAGCTATCAAATTTAGATTTTCTGAAAAAACCAATCTGTTGCAAAATTATCCACTTCCTCTTCCACTTATCATTTCCATTCTCTTTTCATCCCCACACCTTCATTACATTTGCTCACAACCCATACACTCACATTTACCCTACGTGCTGCATTGCACTCATGCAATTATTCCTCCATGTGCCTGCTCTAACTCTTGCTCATTAAACAATCCTTGCATCCTTTTCCATTTTTCATTCGCACTGCTTCCATGTCCCCAAATCCCCACTCATTTCGATCCCACCTCTCAGATATAGAGCTCCCTCCTCTATTCCCCATCCCCCTGTAGCTACACTTTGTTGCACCCCTCACCTACCTTTGTTATTCCTTGTCCAAACCACCATGCACATAAGCTCCTCATGCAACTTGTCCACCCCATCCCCTCACACGCTCCTCTGTCATGTCCTTTTCCACGCCTATATTTCCCTACCCTCACATCCTTCCTCTAGCCCGATTTCTTTCTTGTAGCACCCACACCTCCAAAATTCTCCATTGCTACTACCACACTCCTCCACCATCCTCCACCCTCTGTCTGTCTCACCTCCCCCTCTTTTCTTCCACACTGTCCACCTACTCCCTAAATGTCACTGCTCTCACCCTCGGTATCCCCCACAATACTTCTCCTCTAACTTCTCGCATGCCTTCTCTTTCCCTCACCTTATATGCATGCCTGCTCGTTGTTCCATGCTCCCCTTTTCACTCCATTCCAACCATACACCTCCATCTACTCTATGCATTAGGGTTTTAAGCCTAATTCAACNACTTACTTTACTCGTCTCAAAAAAATATAATAACATAATATATTATTATTTTCGTAATAGTTGTTATTATGTTATATTCATTATTATTATTAATTTTTATAATAATAATAGTAACAATTTTATTTATTACAACTATTATTTTATAAAAAGGAAAAGAAGACAAAAAGGAAAAATAAAAAGGAAGAACTTATACAAAAGGAACACTCTAGGTTTCTTGCACCTTTTGTGTTGATCTATTGCTGAAGAAAAAGAGTCAAAGTCAAATAAAGAAGAGTCCGTGAACTATGGAATATAGTTCATATTTACAAATAAAAAAATTAGAGGGTGAATTAATGCATTGTTAAAATGAAAACAAAAAATTACATCAATAATTGACTTACAGAAAATTCAAAAGGAATTCAATGAAACGGGCTTATTCTAACCAGAAAAAGCACATGGAAGGTATGTTTTCCTAGATTGAGGAATTGAGGAATGTAAAAAGTCTCAATAAAAATCACAAAACCAAGATATCAAAAGGAAAGTTGACGACAATAAAGCATAAGATGAAATTACACACTTGAATGCAATGCCTAAATGACAACCATAAAGAGATTATGCAAATCCGAGAAAAATAAAGATGCCAAAAATAAGAGGGATGCTTACATCGACGATTAATAAAAGAACTTGAGCAAAAAAAAGATGACATTAAAAACAAGCACAAGTTGGAGATCACAAAGATCAATAAAACATTGTTAAGCAATATTGAAGAAATATTTCAGATAAGAAACCATAATAAGATGCTAGTTACGAAAATAAGGAAGTTAAAAATTAGTCGAAAAACAAAGAAATCTAGTAATGAAGATATTGAAGGAAAACTATTAAAAAAAGAAGAAGAAAATTTCCACCTTAAGACTTATAATCAATATCTAAAGGAACAACTTAAGAAGTTCAAGTATGATGAAAATTCGCAAGAAGAAAAATTTAAGAACATTCAAGATGATAACAAGATGTTAGAAGATAAATTAAACAAAATCCAGAATGAGACTTCAAAATCGTCAAGAATAAAAGTACAAGTTATGGAAACAGGAACACTCATAGATTTAGTTCATATCACCACTCAGGATGTTAGCCTAGTTGAAGAAAAGCATACACGAAAGTTAAACAAAAGACACTATAGACATGATCAAGGAAAATAATGTTATAAAAATTCCCTATTAGCATCCAAATCATAAAAATAGATATCCCAAAAGTCAAGAAAAACTAATGAAAATCATTGATACTCTAGTGCAATTAAGTCTTATAACGACACTTCACCATGGAAATACAATGTCCTGTAGAGAATCGAATTAGGATGGATCAATTTGTCTACATTTCAAGGTTGTGTTCAATGCTTAGAAGTTCATATCATCATGTATCATCAACTACGAGATAACATAGAAAAATGTGGCGACACTTACAAGAAAAACTAAAGATGTGAAAGTGCCTTCATCAATATGCTTTGAGGACAAAGCATTTATAAAGAGGAAGGAAATGTTATTAACATAAGTACCCATTAAATTTATATAATATATATAATAAATAATACATACGCACTAATAATTAGTAGTAATAAGTCACGACTATTTATGACAAATCATCCCATGTCATAAGTGAATATATATATGGGAATAATTATCTTTGTAAATCATCTTCCAAAACTATTAGATATCTTTCTTTTACTCAATTATGTATTTATTTCCTTATTTTTATAGTTAATTTGTGTGAACATGGATTGTTCACTCCCTTCTACGTTAGGAATTACGATCATGTAAGTACATGTATGTCTATGTTTAGGTAAGGTTCACGCCTTTCTGCAAAATGAAAGCACTTCTATTAATCAATGAGATGGACAAAATAACATGGTCAATTGCACTTCTATAGAGACCATGCTCCACAATACTTAAGTTCTCAATTAAATCTTTAGTTGCAATAGATTGAATTAGATTGTTGTATTGTTTATTTTCTTTCCTGTGTTTAGGTAAGGTTCTATGGTGGATTTTCTATGTAAGTCTACGTTTAGTTAAGGTTCATGGATTTTTGTAAAATGAAAGCACTGCCATTAATCAATGAGATGGAAAAACTATCATAGTCAACTACACTGCTATATAGACCATACTCCACAACAAGCACAATCGCAATAAAATACTTAGTTGCAACCGATTGTTGTATTGTTTGTTTTCTTTCCTATGTTTAGGTAAGGTTCTATGGTGTATTTCCTCCGTAAGTCTATGTTTAGGTAAGGTTTATGGATTTTTGTAAAATGAAAGCATCACCATTAATCAATGAGATGGACAAAATAGAATAGTCAATTGCACTTCTAGAAAGACCATACTCCACAACAAGCACACTCCCATGTAAATCTTTAGTTTCAATAGATTGAATCAAACTGAACCAAAATTGTTGTTGGATAACCAATATTAGGTAACCACTTTTTCATTTTCATTTACAATACCTAAATATAATGCCTTCAATTATAGGGAAAACTAACTACATAGATTCTCATCTGTAGATTGGATTAAATATTGGAATATAGGAACAACCATGAAATGTTTCTGCAACAAAATCGACATCTCATGTGGTTAGGCCAAGCATTTGATATCTATTTTGTTGAAGAGATGGAGTGTCTGTATTTCTCACACCTATTGATTTTCCTGCATTCAATTCAGCCAAGTTGGTTTAATTCCCTAAGATTGCTTGACCATATAGGGTTGGGTTTCCTATACTTACTTGAGGCCATTTTGTGCTTTACAATTAAGGAGGAATTGAAAAACCATAGGTCTAAATTGTACTAAATACCCCCGTATTTCCTGAAGGTGTTGCATATAATATGGAACATAGCCCCTTATTCTAGCAGGAATAAGGGGAGGAGGTTGACCAGATAGATGATATCGGGGGAGTTGGATGTTTATGAAGTATAGGAATAATCGTGGATTGTCTTGACGTGGATCCAATGAGGCAGAAATCATTCTCCCTCCATGACTTTGAATACCTTGTTGTTCCTTTCTTTGTTCTCTTTCTTTCCTTGCCACCTGTGTTTTGTGCTCTTTTTCTTGCTTCTCAATATCTCTTCAAATCAATTCTTGCATTTGGTGTTTTGCTGCAACAATCCTTGCTTCCTTCCTCTCCTTTTCCCGGTCCTTGTTTTATTGTTTTATATCCCGTATATCCCTCTTCTTTTATTCTTCCTTAACCAATAGTTTTATGTATTCCTTTAAGTGAGAAACTATGAATTCCTGTCTAATCGAAGATCTAGTGTTCCTGTCAAACGATGTGCTTGCATTCTCTCCATTGGTAGCTTTAGGAATTGGCTAAGTATTAGTGTCGTACATGGAGGATCAATTGGGATCAATGCTTCATTGGAATTATCTTCTCCATTCAGTCCTTTTATATCTATAGGGTGTTCTTATACACCCACATCATCCACATAGTAATGAGCCTACTCGTTGTTTAGGATTGTTGGTTGTGAAGGCATGTTAAAGCTTTGGTCATTGGTGCTGTTGAGAATAATTTTGTTCATATTCATCATGGATTCTTCCAACCAATTAGGTTATTCAACTTAACTTGTAATTGTTAGTTTCTCCTCGTTACTTCCTATTGCTTGACCACCTACAACCACGTTCAAATTAGCGGGTTCATTAGGAATATGCTTGATAGAATCTTTTTTGTGTTTCGTATGACCCAAAAACTTCCATGTTCTATTCATCTGGTTCATGATCATATTGAGTAACATTGAAATATTCATCGTCATCCCCTAGGGGCACACTAGGTCTTTGAGATATGGATAACACATTGTTTGCATCATCTGCATCTTCTTGGGAATGTAAATCAAATGTATTGCTGCACCCAGTATCATGGATAAGAACCTCATAATTTAGTGTCCATATCCCATCCTGGTTAAATCCATCCTTGGTATTCAATTGTGTGAGATCCTTTTTAAAGTATAAATGCTTGCAAGTTCAGCTAATTCAAACCTTTTAACTCTATCCCAAGGTTCTTTGTCAACCATGTTGTTCTCTTAGACCTGAAGTAATTCTTGAAAGGACCAAACACACTCACATTGAGAGGTTGTAGTCTGTGAGTAGTATGTGTAGGTAAGGTCAAAAAATAAATGGTTTGTATAATTATGTGGTTTCCATGACCATAAAATATCAACAAGTGTCTATTTTCGAGTGGGAAACCACCATGTACAGGTGCAACATAGTGACAAAGCTAATTCAAAATCAACTCTTTTTTCATCCATGCATGGGGGTGTGCAACCATGCATGCTCCTTGTTCACAATTTTGGTTATATTTTTTTAGCTAACTCTTTCCCTTGAACAAATAACACCTTGGGATTGAAGCACCGATTGAATTTACACAACATATAATAGTTATCTACTCCCTTCTCTTAGGCAAACTATTTTTCGTAATCTTCTTCTCCCTCTCATCCTTGGAAAATATGCGCATGCCACATTTCCTCCCTGCTTGTAAACTAGTTTTGTCATAGTTCCATATACAATCTATACTATAGGCATGATTTTCATATACAATGGATAGTGTGTCATAGAACTTGGACACAAATTTCAGGCATATATTTAACTCTCTCTCTCTCTCTCTCAAGATCCTCTGTTGTTCGTAACACAAGATCCGAGTTCCTTCTTTTAAACCCTAATCGCCATGATTTCTTGAGAAATCCATCTCTAAATGGATTTGTACTACCTTGAAAAAATTGAGAAACAATGGATTTTAGTTGTATCAATTCCAACCCATGGCCCAATTGAGCTATCCCCTTGCACCAAACAACCATCTCTTCCTCCTCTTCCATAGTCATCACTATAAAAAGTTTTTCTTGTTTGTATGAGTGAGGCCATCTATCCAATAATATAGTGATGTGGGTGCAATCCCATTTTTTTTGTGGTTGTTTGGACAAAATATCCTTTGAATTCCACATCATCAACTTCCGTGAACATATCATGTTTTGTCCACCCTCTGATTCAATTGATATTTTTCATTGCACTTTCCCTTACACCATGGTTGGATGTGGAGCATCTCAACCAGCCTCTATATCATTATGTTGTCCAACATCACTATAAAGGTTGTTGTTATCAACCTCTTGGTGTAATTCATTATGTTGTCCAACATCACAACAATGATTTTTGTTATCAACCAGCTTGGGTTAGTCTTCATCCGATGAAGTGTAATATTGTAACTGTGCACTCGTGGTAACTCACCTCATTGACCTCCTTGTACGAGTAGAGACCTACACTCTCGACATGGATGCAATAAACATGTACACTAGTTAAATAGTAATAAAAATACAACAACATTTTGTGATGTTTTCACTTGATTGATATGTAAAAAAGTTGCATAGCGGGTACCTACAAAATTCCTTTGCATGTCTCAAGCATATAAATCACAAAGCAAATACTCCAGATATGCAATTAAAGTTGATTACTACATTGTTCAATTTTTAATGTGTAGTTCTTTATTGTTGTATTTGTTGGGTTGATTATTCTGGGTATATGGAGTATATATGTTGGTTGGATTAACATGCCTAGATAGGAGTCTACACATTTGGATAGCAAAGTTGTCAATTTGCTTGAGCATATGCTGATTTTATTCAATGTGTGGAGTCATGGGTTTGCTTGTTTCATTTCTACAAGAAGATATACATAGTGCATTGTCTAGTTTGGAATAATAGATCCATATATACATAATTGGACTTGTTTCCATTGTTTTCTATAGGCCTTGGAAGCATTGGGAGTTGAAACCATTGGGTGACTGGGTGGAGTGATTGGATTCCTTGCTCTGTTTGCACAGTAAGATATGCATATTGCATTGTCTATTTTGGCATAATAGAGAAGAATATATATATTGGACGTGTCCCCATTGTATGTTATAGGCCTTGGCACCATTGGAAAAACAACTATTAGGTGATTGGATGGAGTCATGGGATTGGTTGTTTTGTTTGCACGACAAGATATTCATAGTGCATTGTCTATTTTGGTACATAAATGATCTTGTTTCTATTGTTTTCTATATGCTTTGGCACCATTGGAAAAACAACCATTAGGTGACTAGGTACAGTGATGGGAATGCTTGTTTTGTTTGCACAGTAAGATATGCATAGTTCATTGTCTGTTTTGGCATAATGGAGCCATAGATATAGAATTGGACTTGTTCCCATTGTGTGCTACAAGCCTTGGCACCATTGGAAAAACAACTATTAGGTGACTGGGTGGAGTCATGGGATTGCTTGTTTTGATTGCATGACAAGATATGCATAGTGCATTGTCTATTTTGGTACATAACTGAACGTGTTTCTATTGTTTGATATATTCCTTGGCACCATTGGAAAAACAACCGTTGGGTGACATGGTGGAGTAATGGGAATGCTTGTTTTGTTTGGACTGTAAAATATGCATAATGCAGTGTCTATTTTGGCATAATAGTTCCACAGATATAGAAGTGGACTTGTTCCCATTGTATGCTATAGGCCTTGGCACCATTGGAAAACAACTATTATGTGACTGGGTGGAATCATGGGATTGCTTGTTTTGTTTGCATGACAATATATGCATAATGCATTGTCTATTTTGGTACATAATTGAACTTGTTCCCATTGTATGCTACATGTCTTGGCACCATTGGAAAAAAACACCATTTAGGTGGTTGGTTGGAGTCATGGGTTCCTCATTTTGTTTGCACAACAAGATATGCATAGTGCATTGTTTTTTTTGGCATAAGAGATCCATAGATACAAAATTAAACTTGTTTCCATTGTTTTCTATAGGCCTTGGCACCATTGGAAAAACAAGCAGTGTCTATGTCGAGTCACGGGATTGCTTGTTTTGTTTGCACAAGAAGATATCCATAGTGCAATGTCTATTTTGGCATAATAGAGCCATAGAGACATAATTAGACTAGTTTCCATTTTTTGGTATTGGCCTTGGTACCATTGGAAAAAAATATATGGGATTCATCTCTTGAACAAAAGAGAACTGTTAAAACATAGGTAGGTAAAAAAATAATGAACCAACAACAAGTTTAGAGGTTATCATATAGTGAAACATATACAGTTAACTGGCATCTATTCTATAACCTTATTGAATCATAAATACATTAGCAACAAGGTTGATAATTGAACAAGGGTCAAAACCAATGTTGAAAATATTGTGTCGGGTAATATATAGTTGAGGGTATGGAAATAAACTTATTGAAATTATTGGGAATTATTGGAAAATATCAACAAAAATAAACTTAGACCTAAAGAGTTATGAAAATATCAAACAAATCGGCACTCGAGAGAAATCCGAAATATAGATAGAAATTAGAGATATTTGTAACACTTGTTAAAATAGCATGATGACTTATCCCAGGTGGTTGGTAAAAATATTATTAGGTTGAATGTTGTTGGCAGTGTTGTTGAGTAGTTCAAATTTTTGGAAAATAAAAAGGGTAAATTGTATGGTGTTTTGTGCTCTATAGATTTTTGTGGTTGGGTTGGATTGGTGTATGTCATTGGCATGGATTACAAAAAAGAATTTTAAATGAGTGCGCTGGATTGATTTGGGTGTGATCCAATGGTTGGGAAATTGTTTTTGTTGATCCTTTTACTTTCAATTAGTTTGATGGATGATTTGATGAATTTAATGGGAATCTGTCTTTATTCGTCCTTGTGCGTTCAATTGATTTAATGGATGATTTGATGCGTTTAATGGGAATTTGTCTTTTGTTAATCATTATGGTCATTCATTTTAATGGATGCCTTGATTACTTTAATGGATGATTTGATGAATTTAATGGGTTGGGTGTCGTTAATTGAACTGGGTGGGTTTAGTCATTGAAAGTCTCTTGTAGGTAAAATTGACCTCCATAACCATTAAAATTGTGCAGATGAGGATGTGTGATGGGATATATTGGCATTGCTAGTTGTGTGAGTCTGCTCTCAGAAGGTCATTTGATGGGGTCGCCAAGAGAGACAATGAGTACATGTGGTTTGGACATTTTAGGCTCCTTTAATGATTGAATTGATATCTTGGTCAGAGAACATTGGGATGTGTCAAGGACATGACTATTTGTAAGGTTGTTATGTCAATTATGAATAGACCTATTTAAAGAGCCTATTTATAGATCGTTGTGGGACCAGTCATCAAATGGGTCCATTTTGAAATTTTTTTGGTTAATATATGAATATTTACATATGTCTATTTATTCAACAATTGGGTATTTGATGTGACAATTTCTATTACAACTTTTGGTCCTTACTCACCTATGTGAATCCCTCCCCTAATGTCATGGTACAAATTACACCAATCTTATCTTTAAAAGTTATGGTAGACTTCTCCTAGGTTGCACAATATTGCATCTCTAATTTCTTGTTCTCCACTTTCAGATGACGTGCCAATGCATATTCACATATTTAGTACGATAATGAAACACATGGTTATTTGCCAATCAAAGTACATCTTGATTGTCAATATGAAATGATGCAGAATAATTTTACATAACTTGGAAACTAATAAGTATATTTTTCAACTAAATTGCTTGACAACATGCACATGCACTAACCATTGCCTTATTCTTTACTTCACTCGACAAAGTGACACTACATGCTTCTTCTTAATCATCCTTAAAACTATCCTTTGAGCGATGTTGAAAATATATCTCATGGTGGATTTCATGTCCCGAATTGATCATTTCCATTTAAGTAAAAGCCCTTGCCTCTATGATACATGATGACATAGCCTAAGGTAAGCTTCACAGGTCTTAAAATCCTTTTGGTTCACATCCAATGATCAACCTTTGGGGTTGTATAACACACATATATATATAACTGAGTTTTAAGAATGCCAGAGTGATGGTCACCAAGCGACGCTGGTTCATAAAAGTGGAGTCGATATGACCAGTGTTGAGGAATAAAAATGAAGAGTCGACGAAGTACAAAGTTTTGCGAGAGTAGCTGAATTATAAAGCCCCGATGATAGAGAAAATTTGACAAGGCTGCCACTTCACTACGAGCTCCAAAGAATATATTTGATAAACATAGTAGATTTGGCATTCATCGGAGAGATCAAATTGGCACCCAAGGTAACTGCTTTGAGAATATAGGAAGAGGAGAGAACTGAGTTTTCTTTTCGTTCGCTCTCTTGGTTTTGCATATCTCAGTGATTGCTACAAGTGGATTCATTCGCTCTAACTTTTGAGGAACAGAGAAATAACCCTTCGAGCTACAGAGAGGTTCGTTAGAGCACTGAGTGAATATTTATGAGCTACCCAACGATAGCATTCAGAAAGGAGATAACTTTCTGTTGACAGGAGGAGGTGCAATTTTTAGGCGTAGGGCGAGGAATAAGCCGTTTCAAGCTTTCAAGCCAATGCTAGAGCCAGGATTCGAGAAGAATGAAGGAGGTAGGTTGGCTAATACGGTACCCAATCACCGGTAGTTTGAATGGTGAGACCTCTCCAAAACAAGAGAAGGCGTTGCTAAATGAATGGACATAATCTGGAGAAGTCTCAGATGTATACCAATCAAAGGAAGTTCTTTTCATGTGGCCTTAGATTCACGACCGAGCTCTAGTTGAGCCTCATTTGTAATCTACATCTTTTCAAGGCTATCTTGAGCCAATCAAGCCTCCTCTTTGATGCTATCTTTTTCCATTTGGTTTCATAGGTAAAATCCTTTGATTTTGGCTTTTCCCATTTGGGTTACATCTTTGATGTTGGGTTTTCCCATTTGGGTTAAAGGGTAAATCATCTTAGTTATTGTGCATCCTTCCAGTTACATGTGTATGACTATTGTGCATCCTCTGAGTTGTTTGCATTTTTGTTAAATACATATTAAGTAGCGTAGTGAGAAGATGATTACTCTAACTAGAAAAAGTAATCGAATCAACATATTCAATTTAGTTCATTAAAGTTTAGTTAGCCTCTTGTATTGGTGAATTGGACTCACCATAGGCCTCTTAGATCATATATTGGTATTTAAACAATGAATCCTTAAGAAGTGTTGTAGCAAGACAAATATGGCCAAAAGTTACACGTTATTGTAACACATCGAATTAAATAAATTATTTTTTTTGAATATTATATTTTTTAGATATTGTGAACTGAAATCGCTGTTAAAAGAGTGTTTGTTGATCCACAAGGGGAAAATACAATTGACGAAAGCTGCTTAGTGAGAACTCAAGATGCGAGAGGCATCCTCCCCAAAATCTAGGAAAAAAATCATTCTTGAGTGCTAAAGAGTAGGAGGCTCATAAATGATCAAGTCCTAAGGAAAATACTATATAATAGTATGTCTATTTAGAAAGCATGAGGCTAGCAGTGAACGGAGAATTGATATGTTAATGCAAGAGATGGTGCATTGATTGGATTTTTTCCTTGCGATTTAACAAACATGCTCGGGGGTTATGGAGCAAGTGAGACTTGGATGCTCTAGGAGTTAGTTAAGAGGAACGACTGTTTCAATTCTGTTTTCCCGACAGTGGTGTCAAGTTTCCTATTCTACTTCTTATATATTCTAGACTAATTTAAATTAAAATATTAAGTTAATCATGAATCGTATTTAATTTTTTACAGTTTTGGTACTATGCATCTATTCCTTTTATCTTCTCTGTTTTATGTTGTTATGTAATGTAAACTGATGTTAATTAGTAAACATAGATTTATGTTTTTAATATATTATGATCAAATCTCTGTTGAGTTTCCATACCCGAATCAGATTTTTGTATTGAAATAAAGTGTTATCATAGATCTGGTTAATGTTTTTAATACATGTTTGCAGATGTACTATTACAGTATTTCAAATATATTTATTTTAAACTAATCTTTTCTTTGAAGTCGATGGATTCCTACAAGCTAGACTCTGTATTTTTATTTCTAAATGGTATCTAATTAAATGTTATGTCAACTAGAATCATACTGTCAGAGATCCTTGGCTATGATTGGATTTTCCTAGATCTATAATGCTGAATGATTTATGTACAGAAAGACAATTTTCAATATTCAAATCATAGACAAAAGAATGCTAACTAATGTTTCCAAAACAGAGTAAGAGCCGAGAGGTTCTTCTTTTCAAAAATAGTGAAATTACTCTAAGTAGTGCAAAGTAAAGATCAAAGGAAAAACATCTCATATTTTTCCCAAACTAACAAAACAAAAATCGAGATCTACCTTAATGCAATTAAACCATAACCCAGATCTGATTATTAAATCAACTGGTAAATTGCTGAAGTCGGATGTCTTTTTCATAAATATCAAAATTACGTTCTAGACTCGTTATCTACCCTTTCAGATCACTTACAGATATTGTGAATAGACACACTAATAGATCTAACAAGATTTAAACGAGTAAAAATTTAATATAGTCTAAAAATATAAACATACAACCTCTTATTACGGTATCTAACCCTGAGGCTTTTTACTCTATTTTGAAACGTTTTGAATCCACATAATTGAAATCGAGTCACATAGATTTCTTTACTTCATAAACAAAAAAACCATCCAATAACATTTCCATGGAAGTAATCCCATTATACAATGGCATCCATCATGTCATTAACATTACGATAGGTATACTCAAAATAAGGAAGAGTCAAAACCATTAACAATGAAGCTCTAAACTATAATATGGTACAACCCCATGGGGCTCTCTTATTAAAATAATCAAACATAAAAATAAAATTATAGGGTTTCGACTCTATTTTTTCACATGAACCCTGAGTGGTTGTGAGTCCATAAAAGATGGCATCCATCATTCATTAAACCATAACACATACATACAAAGAAAATAAAATGAAACAACATTGGAAGCAGAGAGGTTGTGAAGCCATTGTTGCAACTTATTGCAAACCAGTAAAGAACCAAACATTTTTACAGCCCAAATGAAGAGAAAATTAATTCACTTCACACAATCAATATTAGCATAACACCTGGAATATTCGATAAGCCATTAATAGGACAAATATATATTGATAATTGGATAGATAAAAATATGTTTTACAAGAATTAGTGTCGAGTATTTTATACCCCAAGTGGTAAGGGGGGTGACTTTTCAAGTCACCTCTTGAGTAACTAATTAATTACCCTAATTAACCTACTTGGTATTAAATGTTAATATTTATAACATTTATATTTGTTACATTGCCTTCCCCTTAAGGGAATCTTTGTCCTCAAATCTTGTATCAACAACAATGTCTGAATTCCTTTCAACTGTCGTCTTAGGATCCTTTCCTTTTTTTAATTGCGACACTTGATGAAATGAGACGATATGAGTTACAGAATCCCACAGAGAATTTTCGCATCGTATCTGTTGTGTTCCATCCCAGATCTACTTTTATTAGAGCTCTGAGATCATTTTGTGGAACGGGTCATTTCAATTGTTGCTCAGCATGTTGGTCTTTTCACCTGTCAACATACTTCTTCTGTGAGTGTTTGTTTTGATCCTGTCATTGGTCAAATTGACGATTATAATTAGGATGTCTGTAAGGTGTACACGTTGTTTGTTTTCCTTTATTTTGGACTGCGGCGAGGATTGTCTTCACTTCCTCGATCTGATTTTTGGATGCATTTTCCTGGATTTGTGCTTCTTGGTTCTCTAGTAGATTGTTATGATTCTGAATCTTTTTTATTCTTTCATCTTGTGACTTTTTTTTCAATTTCTAATTTCTTGATTTGATTCTCTAGTTCCTGATTACGATTATTTAGACATTGGTTTTCTTCTTTCTTTTCCAGTATTCTTCCTTCGAGGTCTTCATCGGAGTGTTCCCTCTTACTAATGTGTTTCATTTTTTAAATCTTTGTAATCAATGTTTTTTTTATGATTTGGTAATCGAAAAATATCTTCGGTATTGCTTGATAACACATTGTTGACTTTTGTTAGTTCCAACTTATGTGTCTTCTTACTGTCATCATATTGCTGCTGGAGTTTTTCTTTTTGCTGTTGACTATGACATAACTCTGTTTCCTGATTTTCAAACTTTTCATGTAGTTGTGCTAATTTTTCTTCCTTGTCCATGACGACTTTATTTAGATGACTAATTTCCTCTTTGAAGTCGATATTGTTTCCATGCAGACTTTTTTCGACTTTGTTTAGATTTTTTATCTAGTCTTCAAGTTGTTGAATGATACCTTCTAGATGTGATATTTTCTTGTCCTTATCTCATAATTTTTTTGTGACTTTTTCTTTACTATCTTCCAATGTTCGAATTCGTAATTCCGAGGTATTAATCTATTCTTTTTTAAAATCATTACTTCGTTTCTGATTGTCAAACTAGAGTTGTAGCATACTATTCCGAATAGATGTTTTTATCTGGGTCGAAACTATTTGTAACTGTGATTGCAATTGTGAGTGACCTGAATCCATAAATTTTTTAGTATCTTCCAAGACTTGATTTCTAGTCTTTTAATATCTTCTTTGATTCTTTTTCCTTTTTGTATAAAGTAATAATTGTAAATAACACAATTATTAAGTAATAATAATGATTATTAAGTAATAATAATAATAATAATAATTATTATTATTATTATTAATTACTATTATTATTAAAAATATAATAATAATAACAAATATAATATATTACCAATTATTATTTAAAAATAATAATATAGTATATATATTTTTTGTGAATTGGGTCGAAAGGTTTTTTGAAAAAATATATAACAATAATTAATTTTATTATTACTAATAGTATTATTGAAATATATTTTTTATGAATGGGGTGGGAATTAGGGTTTAAAACCTAAAATTAGAATACCACTTATTAAAACAAAACCGTGGGTGGAGAAACCACTTGTAGTTTTACTTTTTTTTTTACCTTCCTTTTTTTATGACAATCTTCCTTTTTCTTCTCTCTTTTTTTTTACTTCTTCCGTTTTATTTTTCTTTTGACTTTCTTTTCTTTTTTTATTTGGTCAAAGACCATAAATTTAGGGACTCCCTAGGATTATGATTAAAAATCAGGATATGGCCAAAGGCCTAGATAAAAAACTAGCTCTTATACCAAATGAAGCGAATATTTATTCACTTCACATAATCAATATTACCAGAACACCTAGAATATTCGATAAGCCATTAATAGGACAAATATATATTGATAGTTGGATAGATAAAAAGATGTTTTACAAGAATTAGTGTCGGGTATTTTATACCCTAAGCGGTAAGGGGGGGGAATTTTCAAGTCACCTCTTGAGTAACTAATTAATTACCCTAATTAACCTACTTAGTATTAAATGTTAATATTTATAACATTTATATTTGTTACACCAAACTTATCTTTATAAGAGCGGTGAAAGCCTCACTTCCCACGGAGTCTAACCCAATCAAGAGTCTTTACTTTGTAAACTATTTGAACCCTTACCAATTTAGTTGTTGTTGAACCATGAATGAAGGCCAAATGCATCCATCCCAGAGGGTACATGCCATATCAACATGGAGTCATGTTAGTACTTAGTAAAGTTTTGGTTTGGATAAAATTTTAATCAGAGAAGGGTTTCACATGCTCACCCTTGGAATTTAGAGTGGTAGGCCTAGGAGGAGGTGACCCTGTCGCCACCCTCGTCGGCCATATTTGAACTTGCATTACCACAATGCAGTCATTATTATTTTTAACTTATTAAAAAATGTAAAAGGAAAAATGGTAAACAACGTTAGAAACTTACCTGGTTTTGAATGCAAAGAGGGACAGGGGTTAGCTCCTCCTAGATTCCCTTATCAATCCTCTGCCTGCAAATTGAAACCAAATTCAGTTATTTGTTTGCGATTTTAAAACTAAAGACAACTTTTTTCTAAAAACTATTGGAACCTAATTGGGTTTTATATACCTGATAGAAGGCGTGGAAAGTAAAAAATTGTTGGTTTTATTTTCCTTCCTCTTCGCAGCAAACCAACAACGCCAAGGCCATTGATGACCATTAACTCCATTATAAACTTCAGTATATACCTCAACAAACCAAACAAGAAGCTCTGTTAATCCAACCAGGAATTGGTTCGAGCAGGTTACACATCACAACCAATAAAGGGTCGAGCTCTTTCATTTACAGTAGTTGTAGACCAAAAGACAAGCGTGAAATGCAAAATGGATAGAGCGAAACTACATTAAACCCTATCAAAACCCTTTCCAGTGTTGACGACATATGGAGGGCCAAGATTTAATCTCGTTTACATATGCAAGCTCTCCATTAACTTCCTGGTTGCATTGTCAACTCGTAGCTAGGACAATTTTAGTACCAAGGTCAACTTCGGTACAACATATCATAACCCTTGTACAGTTTCTATGCCAAGGATCAAACCACAACTATGGTATGAGCACCATAGTTCCCCAGTCTTTAAGGTTTCAACAAGCTCGTAAACCTTATCATAAAGCTTATAGTCACTTATACCTTGTGGACTATGGTCTATACCATAGTTTAACCTATTAATACTTCTTGTCAAAGTAAGTGGGATCAAGACTATGGTGTTTAATACCATAATCCCCCAACCTTTCTCCTTCACCAAACCATGTTATGCAAATTCCCTTTTTAGCATCATGTTAGTTGCTAGATTTAGGGCATGACGATTAGGGTACAACCTTAACCTTTAGGGTAAGCAACCTCTAGCAAAATCATATGGTAAAATAAATATAAAAACCTAGTAAGAACATCACCTTCAGGTGTGATGATAGGTTTGTTGATAACCATATGTAAACACCGCATACAATATAACCTGTCCAATTAAGTAAGAATCAAGTATAAGTTATTATACAAATAAACGACAAATTGTTCATGCTTCAACCAATTATACCTGTTACAATATTCACTCGAGTAAAAGACTATATTGAATTTTTGTTTTTATGGAAATGTATAGGTTTGTGATAGAATGGTATGAGAGCATGGTTACAAAACTTGAACTGAACAATCCCAACATTGAAATTTATAAAACTAGAAAACTAACTTTATCTTATTGTGAGTTGATTCTCTTACCAACAGGAAGAGAAGAATAAATTTGTTTTTGCAAAAAAATATGACACATGTAGGAATCTCTGCAGAAGAAGAATCTCATCCTAAAAATCCAATCATCAATGAAGACGGTAATCTAAGGGAGGGAAAAATTTGGGTAAATATTAATGAAAGTCAAAACGACAACCCCTATTAGTAACAACAAACTTAGTAGAATTAAAAAGAGTTAAATAAAATAACGAATGCATTCTGAAAGCACGAGAGGAGTTAAATAACATTTTTCTATCTAAAATACATAGTAATGAGATGAGGAAACTTCTGCTGAACTTGGTCCCTGGTGAGCCACTTTTCCTAGTGAAGGAGTTGGCCTGCTTTGACAACTCGATATAGTTGGATCTTCTACTGGCAGGTGTTCTTGATCTGTGTGTCCATAATTCGATCAGTTGTGGCTTGTTCCATGCAGTCGGGGTTTAACTTTGTTGGGGTGAGTTGTTCTTCCATGTCCGATTTGTCTAGGAGAGGTGGAAAGTAGGGCCGAAGGCGATCCACATTGAACACTAGGTGCAGACCAAGGAATCAATAGAGGACATTTCAACTCAAAATGGGCCTTTTAACTTTGATTCAAATTCCATGTCATCATGTGTTAGCCAATGAAATTGCTTTAAATTTGAAATACCGTATAGGTCTTAAACACTTTTTTAATATAAATTTGGGGATAGGTATCATAAAAAAAACTACTTTTTTTGTTTGTATTTTCGACATATCTCCCCGTGTTTTTACTCAAATTTCGATCAGGAGAGCTCGTTGGATGCGGAATTAAATTCTGCATCCAACGAGTACCCACTCAGAATACGTTTTACGGACCCCACTACCCCAAAACCAAGAAATACCTAAAAAAAATGTGATGATGATGTCATCATCACATTTTTCAGGTATTTCTTGTTTTTGGGGTAGCAGGGTCCGTCAAAAGTATGCCGAGTGGGTACTCGTTGGATGCAGAATTTAATTCCGCATCCAATGGGCTCTCTCGATTGAAATTTGAGTAAAAACATGGGGATATATGTCAAAAATACAAACAAAAAAGTAGTTTTTTTATTTTCTTCCTCCAAAATTAATAAATATTATTTTATTAATTCTTTTTAGGAGGCCCATTTTGAGTTGAAATTTTCTCTAATGGGTGGAATACTGAGCTCGAAGGCATTGTCCTCGAAAACCTTGGTGATGGTGTATGGCCCATATCGAAGCGGGCGAAGCTTGTAGTGGGGTCCAGCGAGGCGCTCCTTCTACAAATGTAGCAACACTTTGTCGCCCACCTAGAAGTTGTGTTGCACCGGATGTTGATCATGCCGCTGCTTGTACTTAGAATTGGATCTGTCCAATATGTCATGAACCTATTGGCAAATGTGCTAAATGCACTCAATGAAGCTGTTCGCCTTGGAAAATTTAGACTGGACATGATCCGAATCAACCTGAGTAGCTGCAAATGGCATGGCTACATCAATGGGACATAGTGGCTAGAATACCAAGCCCACTTGAAAGGGGCTATGGTCCGTTGAGTTGTGGAGGGCCCGGTTATAGTTATGTTGTACATAGGGGAGGCTCTCATCCCATGTGCGTGGATGCTTTGAGTTGTACATGCGTAAAATGTGTACGATCATCCTATTGACGAGCTTTGTCTTGCCATTAGTATGGGGATGGAAAGCTATGGACTTTGTGAGCTTGGTGTCTAGCATTGACCATAGGCTAGACCAGAATGTACTAAGGAACCTGCTATCCCGATCTGAGATTATAGACTGTGGGATCCCAAAGTGTACCCACACTTGTTCAAAGAAGATTTCAGCAGTGGCTTCTGCTATGCTATTCTTCTTGTAGGCTGCCATGATGGCCATCTTTGAGAATCTATTGACAACCATGAACACACAGTCATTTCCGTTTTTAGTAGAAGGAAGGCCTGACATGTAATCCATGGATATGGATTCCCAAGGTCGACTAGGGGTAGGAAACGAAGTATAGAGGCCTTGCTTCTTAATGGACAGTTTGGTAATGGCGCAGGAAGTGCAATATCTGATGTAGTTCCTGACGTCCTGTCAAAATTTCAGCCAATAGAAATACTTCTACAATACTGCCACTATTTTCTCGACCCCAAAATACCTAGTGACCCGACTGTAGTGCACTTACCAAATCATCTTTGCATGCTCGCTTGAAGGAACACAAAGGTGTCCCATGTGACATATTAGTGCATCTTGGAGGTGAAAAATTGGAACTTGGTTTCCCTCAAAGAGCGTCCTATATGTGTGGCTAAATTTTGGATCGCTCTGGTAGAGAAGCGGTCAATTAGAAGTCTCATGCCCATAAGAGTTGAGCACGGTGGTTGGTTGAGGCAGTCTGCAACATTGTTGGTGCTTCCCTTCTTGTACTTGATGTTCAAATGAAATTGTTGTAGATATGTGGACCACTTCCGATGGTGATCATTCTATAACTTCCCTTGTGTTTGTATGAACTGCAGGGGTTAGTGGTTTGTGTGGATGATCATTTCCTTCCCCAAAATGTAATGCTTCCATTGTCGGCAAGCCTGTACAATGGAATACATCTCTTTTTCATAAGTGGGATATTTGCGAACTGTGTCGGAAAGTGTCTCACTGTGATATGCCACTGGATTCCCTTGTTGAGTAAGGACTACCCAAATAGCATAATCATAGGCATCTGTCTCAATCTCAAATGGTTGTTGCAAGTCTGGTAATGTGAGCACTGGGGCACAACAGAGGCGATGTTTCAATTCTGCAAATGCCTTCTATTGAGTTTCCGACCAGAAGAATTTTTCTTTTGCTCCTCCCTTGCTAACTTGACTCAAGGGCCAAGTGATATGAGAGAATCCCAACACAAACATGCAGTAGAAATTAGCAAGACCTAGAAAGCTATGAAGCTTTGTTAGAGTAGTTGGGGCTGGCTAATCCCAAATGACTTAGATCTTGGTTGGATCCACATGTACCCCACACTCATCAATAATGTATCCTAGATACTAAACATGGGTTATGCCAAAAATGCACTTGTACAAATTAGCACACAACTTGTGCTTTCGTAGTGTTTGGAGGACCTGTTGGATGTGGTGGAGGTGCTTGTCCCAATTCTGGCTAAATATTAGGATGTCATCCAAGTACACTACTACAAATGAGTTGGTGAATGGCTAAAAAATGTCATCCATCAGTCTCATGAAGGTTGCGGAAGCATTCGTCAACCCGAAAAGCATGACCAACCATTCAAAAAGGCCCTCCTTGGCTTTGAAGGTAGTCTTCCACACATCAGTCGGTTCGATTGGTACCCGATGATACCCGGACTTTAAGTCGATCTTGCTAAAATATTTCTCCCCTTTAAGCTGGTCTAGGAGGTCATCAATCCATGCGATCGGGTACCTATTCTGAACAGTGATCTTGTTTAGCACCCGATAGTCAATACAGAGTCTCCAAGTCCCATCCTTCTTTTGTACCAACATGATCGAGCTCCCACAGGGCAATGAACTTGGCCATATGTGACCCTTTTGCAGCGAT
This sequence comes from Pseudotsuga menziesii, assembly GCA_001517045.1. Classification (NCBI taxonomy): domain Eukaryota; kingdom Viridiplantae; phylum Streptophyta; class Pinopsida; order Pinales; family Pinaceae; genus Pseudotsuga; species Pseudotsuga menziesii. The sequence continues at coordinate 138,612 of LPNX010887254.1, read as the reverse complement.
GGATGAACTTGGCTGGATGTGACCCTTCTAAATTTGTCTCTTGATTTCATCATTCTCTAGAACAGAGCATCGATAGATTGGTCCATTGGGCACCGATGCACCTGGGGTCAGATCGATCGGATGCTTAACCTGGCAGTGCAAAGGCACCCATGTCAGTGAGGTGAATATGTCCCGGTACTCCTCCATGACCTTGTCCATTTGTTGTTGTCATGTGGAGGGGCCCTATCTAGAGGTCGTGGTGACGATCTTCTTCTTTCCCTGAGGGCAGTCAAGAAAACAAATTTCCCAGTTTTGGAAATGAGCTTACTGCATTGTTTTGCAGTAACCAAAGAGATAGCGATAGGAGGTGGTACCTCTAGTATACTATACAACTTATTTCCCAACATAACAATAACAACACGAGGCTGGGACTCATACATAGCATGTCACTTCCATAAGTATGGTTGACCTAATAATACATCGCAAACATCAAGAGGAGAAATATCACATAATACCTCATTGGTAAAGGGCTTGATGTTGTACGAAAGGTGGCATTGCTGGCTGACACGGAGATCCCATCCTTGGTGAAGCCACCCGATGGTGTACAGCTGCGGGTGTGCTATGGTTGGAAAGCCCAACTAATTCACGACCTTTTCTGAAATGAGGTTCTTTTATCTCCCACTGTCAACAATGAACTGTAGCGGGGAACCCTTTACCCACATCTGGGAGTGGAAAAGATGCTCCTCCTCCTCTGAATCTTCTAGTTCTTCCTTTCGGATCTTCGTGGTGGCAATAGTGGTGTTGGGCTCTACATCGATAATCTTCTTCCCTCTTTCATTCCCCTTATCGGGTTTTGATTTAGTGTTAGAGTATGCATCTGATTCAGAAGCCTTTATCTTGGCCACCAGTGATTGCTTGGCCCGACACTCACTTGTGTTGTGAGTGGGGATCTTATGGAACTCGCACCACTTTCCCGCTTCCTTCTTCGACTTTGCAGTGTTTCTATTTTATTGTGGCTTTGGCAAGTTGTCTTGAGTCACCATGCCTTGGTTGTGTCCTTGGTTCTGCGGTTCGGGGCCACCTTTCGCTTGCTTTTGATTCGCAGATCCAAAGTATCGCTTTTTTTGTTTGAATTTTTTCTCAATTTAGGCAGCATACCGATATGTCATACCAAGCGAGGAGATGTCGAGGAACTCCATTTCCTCTTGACTGTATCTGTGCAGACAACTGCGATACTTCAGCAACACATGTTTCTCTGAATCTTTGATACCCAACTTGGTGTGTAGGGTATAGAACAAATTCGTCAGTTCATGCACATCTTGATCTCTTTGTTGTCGCAGCGTAGTCCATTGTATGTACTTGTCCTCATAGCTCTCCACGGGATAATATTGTTCCTTTATGGCATCTTGGAAGGAATTCCAAGTGGGTATGTCCGAGAACAGAGAGGGTTATTTCTTGTCCTTTCGCTCACAGTAGGTTCCCCACCAGTCCTTGACATGGGGGGCGACTTTGAGTAGTGAAAAAGTAATATTTTCCCGGTCGAAAAAGTCATGAACCAAGAAATATCGTTCTAATAGATTCAACCATCTATATATAGTGTCTACATCTATTCATCCATCAAATATGGGAATGTTGAAGTTTACTTGTACCTTAAAAGGGGTTGCGCCTCTAGAGTGGCTGCTAGATGCAGATGCGCCGCCAGTGGGAAGTCGTTGAAGGATCTGGGTGAAGTTATCCATCATCGCGTTCCTTTGTTTTTCAAGGGCATCCTCGAGCAACATTTTGATAAGATCTTCTGTGCCCTCGTTTTTCTTTTCATCCTACATGGGCGACCATCAGTATTTGCGAGGCTGATCTTGCAAAGGTTCAACCAGATCAAGCCCTAACTCTTTATACCCCGCCCCTGTTGGGGACATACAAAGAAGGACCGAGAAAGAGAAGATTGCTCTGATATCACTGATCTAGATTTATGAAGGAACGCAACAGAATACACAAATAACCATAGAAACAAAGATGCAACATAAATAACTCTTCATTTCATTAATCAAAGAACTGAAACTAGTTTACATACAGAATGGAAATAAACTAGCTAGAGTGTTGGTAGCTTATCTCTGAGAAGAGATGTGGCGGCTACATGCCTCTGAACTCTGTGTTACAATGAGGCTCAAAGGTCTATATATTATTGAGAAATAATGGAAACCCTACACATCCAAAAACCTAAACCTAGGAGGTGAAATGCCAGAATGTGAGCCCTGTTAGGTAACTTGGTACATCAATTTCCCGTGGTCGTAACTTTAGCATACTACCTCTGTTTGACGCGCATGATACATTGTTAGAAATATCTATTCAAGGATGACATCCATAAACAACAATTATTAAGCTTGGAACAAACTTCCATTTTCTCGACCATTCGATTCCGAAAAAACATCGTTTAGGGCCTCAAAACGGCTTCGAAAGTTTAGGTCCCAAAAACTACCAAAAATAGTAAATTGTGCTACAATTAAGGAAACTGGAAAATTGAAAGAAAAAAAGGTGGGGTCCAAGTGGAATAGGTGGGTGGCCACCAATATCCTCCTAGATCACCTTAAGATTATGCATAGATTATTGCCAATTAAACAAGATGACTATTGAAAATTGATATCCTTTAGCCCAGATAGACGATCTATTCGATCAATTCTGAGGGGAAACAATCTTCTCCAAAATAGATTTAAGATACAGATACCATCAGGTACAGATCAAGGATGAAGAAATCATTAAAACTTCTTTTAGAACCCGATATGGTGATTATGAGTTCGTCGTAATTCCATTCGATTTAACAAATGCACATGCAAATTTTATGTGCTTAATGAATAGTATTCTGAGTAACTACTTAGATAAATTCGTTGTCGTATTCATTGATTACATATTGATTGCACCGAGAGGCACTCTATAGCCCAGTATGGGGGAGATATTGTAACGTGATGTAATGTTACTAACGTTTTTAATATGTCGGCAAAAAATAATAGTGATAGCGAATATTATGGGAGAGATCGTGTAACGTGATGTAACGTTTGTAACATGTCGGCAAAAAATAATAGTGATAGTGAATATTATTGGAGAGATCTTGTAACACAAAATAAAAAATAATATCACTTTCGTAAAGTTATTTTTATTAATAAAAAATAAATTTTTTAATAGGCCAAAATAGATGTCTGCCACAAAAACAATCTAATATGGGGGAGATGTTGTAATCTTCCTACCTAACAAAACAATGAAAAAGTAAAAATTTAATTGTCCGTAAAAAAAATATGTGGGTCAAGAAAAAAACACAAAATTAAATTATCCCCCAAAAAATGTTGGCCTTGCACATGGTTTTAAAACCATGTGAAATGCATTATAAACAACCCATGGTTTTATTGTACATGGTTTAGGAGGGCCTTGCAAATGGTTTTAAGACCATGTGCAAGGCCTCCTAAATAACCCATGGTTGTAGGAGGGCCTTGCATATGGTTTTAGAACCATGTGTGGGGAAATGATGCAATGTTTGTTCCTAACAAAATAAAAAATAATAAAAAATATTATATGTCGGCCATAAATAATATTAAATATTAATAATAAAAATATTATATGTCGGCCATAAATAATATTAAATATTAATAATAAAAATATTATATGTGGACCTTAAATAAAAATATGTGTTTTTTGGTTTAAATCAAATCAATGGATACCTAAGAAGAGGTTTGCACCTTGAGAAATTTGATCCATCTCGGTGCTTGATAGAGCCTAGGATTTGGATCTACGCTGGTTTACTCAAAGAATAATCAGAAACACAAAGAACACCTAAGGATAATTCTACAAGTGTCAAGAGAACAACAATTGTTTGCTAAGTTTAGCAAGTGTGACTTCTTTAAAGACATAAATCAATATCTAGGAAACATAGTGTCTAAAGATGGAATATCAGTCTACCCTGATAAGATTAAATCTATCACTGAATGGACAGTTCCTAAAAATGTAACTGACATAAGATCATTCATGGGGATTACTGGTTATTACCAAAAAATTGTTGAAGGATTTTCTAAGATAGCCTACCCCATAGCTTCACTACAGAAGAAAGGTAAGAAATTTGATTGGAGCGAAAAGTGTATTAAAATTTTTAATCAACTAAAACACCTGCTAACCACTGCCCCTATCTTAAAAATTGTTGATCCTTTTAAGGATTTCGTCGTATGCACTGACACATGTACGGAAGGATTAGGTAGGGTGCTAATTCAAGAAAACTACATCATGGCCTATGAGTCTAGAAAGTTAAAAGATAATGAGAAGAATTACACTACACATGACTTAGATGTTGATGCAATCATACATGCACCAAATATGTGGCGACACTACCTCATCGGAATATTTTTTTTACTAATGTCAGATAAAATAAGCTTAAAATACGTGTTTTATCAACAAAACCTTAATACTAGACAAGCTAGGTGGTTGTCATTTTTAAGTGAATATGACTTTGAAATAAAACATATATAAAAGGAAAATAAAATAAGGTTGTGGACACTTTAATCTGTCACAAAAACTTACTATTTTCAAGCACTAGGTATGAATTAGATTTAGAAAATAAAATATTAAATGCAGAAATTTTTTGATAAAGAATATCAAAACTTGAAAGAAAAGACTTCAGAAAATGAGAGGAACCAAATAAAAACATATTTTATTCTGAATGAAAGAGGGTTACTGCTACGTAAAATAGAATATATATACCAAACTCAACAGCTATTAAATTAACTATTATGAATGAGTTACATAAACGACTGTATTCAAGACACCCTAGATATCGGAAAATGATCACTTTGATAAGAAAGGATTTATTTTGGCCTAATATGAAAAAAGAGGTAGTGGAATATTTAACATGCTTCATCGAATGCCAACAAGCAAAAGTAGAAAACCGACATCCAACAGGATTACTGCAACCACTACCCATTCTAGAATGGAAATGGGAAGTATTGAACATGGATTTCATAATAGGTCTACCTAAAATTTTTAAACAACACGACTTAATCATGGTTGTAGTGGACAAATTAAATAAAACAACTCACTTTATTCCAGTAAAATCTACTTATAAGGATGTTAACATTGTTGATATATTTATGAAAAAAATTTCAGGTTACACGATGTACTTAAGGTAATAATCTCGGATAGAGATGTAAAGTTTATAAGGAATTTTTGGAAGGCCTTGCTTAAAGGACTAGGCACACAATTAAATTTCAACATTGCGTATCATCTACAAATGGATGGACAAACTGAAAGAGTAAACTAGATTTTAGAAGACATGCTTAGAATGTATGTAATAGAAAAACGTGGTAAGTGGGAAGATTACTTGCACTGAGTAGAGTTTGCTTACAATAATAATTTTCAAGTATTAGCTGGAATAAGTCCCTTTCAAATATGTATGGAAGCAAACGTAACACTCTAATTTCTTGGAGAAGACCCGTCGATAGGTTAATGTTAGGACCTAAAATGTTAAAAGATATGGAGCTAACAGTGAAATAGGTAAAACAAAATTTGAAGGCTTCGCAAGATAAGAAAAAGAGTTATGCCGACTTGAAAAGTACTCTTCGAGAGTTCCATCTAGGAGAGAATTTATATATAAAGGTAAAACCCAAGAAAATCTCTCTAAGACTCAGAATATATTCAAAATTGGCACCAAGTATTGCAGGCCATTTGAAAATTTGGAAACAGTAGTACCAGTAGTATACCAGTTAGCCTAACCACCTACGATTAAAGTACATAGTGTTTTTCATGTTTCCATTTTGAATAAGTGCGTTCATGATGCTACTCATGAAATTGACTGGAATGTTATACAGGTGGATCTTGATGGAGAGTTTCAAATGCGAACTGAGCAGATTGTCGAAAGGAGAGAAATTTTACTCCGGAACCGTACCATTGGACAAGTCAAGGTGCAATGGAAGCACCTTAGTCCGGAAAATTCCACTTGGGATTTTGAAAGTGATATGCGGGAGGCATATCCAATCCTATTTCAAGATGAAATAATGAAAGAATAAAGGCAGAAGAATAATAAAACTGAGGATAGTGTTATCCTCTAAGGGGAGGTGTATGTAACATACTGAATTAAAATAAATTATTCATTAGAGGAAATTTCAACTCAAAATGGGCCTCCTAAAAAAAATTAATAAAATAATAGTTAAAATAATAAAATAATATTTATTAATTTTGGAGGAAGAAAAGAAAAAAACTACTTTTTGTTTGTATTTTCGACATATCTCACCGTGCTTTTACTCAAATTTCGATCGGGAGAGCTCGTTGGATGAGGAATTAAATTACGCATCCAATGAGTAACCACTTGGCATACTTTTCACAGACCCCGCTACCCCAAAAACAAGAAATACTTGAAAAACGTGATTATGATGTCATCATCATGTTTTTTCAGGTATTTCTTCTTTTTTGGGTAGAGGGGTCCATCAAATGTATGTCAAGTGGGTACTCATTGGATGAATAATTTAATTCTGCATCCAACAGGCTCTCCTGATTTGAGTAAAAACACGGGGAGATATGTCGAAAATACAAACAAAAAAAGTAGTTTTTTTATGATACCTATCCCCAAATTTATATTAAAAAGGTGTTTAAGACCTATACTGCATTTCAAATTTAAAGCAATTTCATTGGCTAACACATGATGACATGGAATTTGAGTTAAAGTTAAAAACCCCATTTTGAGTTAAAATTTCCTCTAATGATTCTTTTGAATAATATATATTTTTAAATATTTTTGAGAAGAGAGTAAAAAATATATGTAATAGATTATTCTTATTTATTAATTAAAAATATTGGAAGGAACCAGAATTGAATAGTTGTTGAAAGAGTGTTTGCTGACCCATAAGGGGAAACGACAAGTAGTGAAATCTATTGAGTGAGAACTCAAGATGCATGAATATGATCAAATATTTAAGATGTTATTGAAAATATTAAATTTCTAAATCCAGGATGTACAACATAAATAGTGGTTCATTATCAGACTCCTTCCAGACATTTGGGTCCATCTTATCCAACTAAAGATTACAATGCAATATGAAGCCTTGGAGGTTTCCATGCGACTAAATTCCATGCCTGGAAGTGAGACTTCAATAGGGATGGTGCAAGTGCAATCCCATCTCATTGCTCTGGAGATTTAGTTGCAAGAAATTACCAAAGGATAAGTTGTGCATGACAATGTGTGGTGCACTCTATGTCGCATGGAAGGGAACCGTAAGAATGAGTTCCATACTCTTGGAAACTATATGGTGACCAGTGCATCAAACCCATTCCTTGGATAGCCTAAGGAGGAATGATGAGATTTGTAGACAATGAGGAAACATACCTCATTGCTACCCAACACTGCAAAAGTACCAAAATAGAAAACATACAACCTTCTATGAAGTTTGTAAATCAATAGATGTATTGAACTATAGTTGATAAAATATCACATTATAGATTCCTATTGTGTCTAGGGAACATAGGATAATACAACTGGAGGAAGAGATGGTGGCTTTCGAGCAGGGATGATTTTAAGGAACCATACTTATTTAAAAGTGTATAAATGTTGGCGAATATTACCAATTCTTAAAACGTCAACTATAAAATGATTGGCGATATTTTTCAAAAAATATTTTAATTTCAAAGGATTTTATACCGTTTATATAATAATTTGGCGATTTTTAGGGTGAAAAAAGTTTACCCCATCAAAATTGGGCGAAACAGGACTTCAAAAAATGCAAAATGGCGAATCATTTTTGGAAGAAAAACATAGAAAAATAGCCCACTGGCCTAAAATTCGCCCCTAAAATTATCCCTGCTTCCAAGGAGGATACAGAGGTAGATTTCAAGGATGTGATGAAGGAGGCAAGAAACCCATATGCTTCAACTAAGGAGAGGTCAGTCACTTGGCATGATTATGTACTAAACCCTATGGACTGTATGGGTACTATCACAATGCAAACCATGTTATAGAAGATTTCATTGAGATTGTAGAAAAGTGGGAAGAGAAAAAAAGGGTGTTGCAATATGGTGACAATTGATACATGTGAGGGATGAAATTTGAAGGGACCTAAACATGTAAATGTGGTTACTAGAGGAGGCATGATGGTTGGAGAAGATAGAGACCAAAGCAGATATGTGGAAAAACCTCTGGAAGAAAATATCAGAAAAGCAATGAAGGCACTACCAAAGTTTGATGCTACACAACATAATTAGCTCCCATATTAATTCACAATTTTTTTTTTAAGGATGTGCCACTGTGCATAAAATATGCATGGTGCAATGACGACCATAAGGATAAACTAGGGAACCAAGTAAGTGAGTTTTTTCATTGTTGTATCAAATTATTAAGTGATCCAATGGTTATTAGGATATGAACATAGGTATTTATGAGGTTAATGGAATTAAGTGAGATGGAGGTTCACATCTCTACCCCATTACCAAAGAGAAGTGTGCACTACATTACTAAAAATAAAATTATGTGTAGAGGTATTAATAGGAAAGCAGAGTTAGGAGGTTATGAGATGCAGGATGTCATGTTCGGCCTAGGATCCAATGTGAATATTCTACCAAATAAATCATGGGAGATGATGAGTAATCAAAAGTTATTTTGGTCTCCTATTCATCTTAGGCTATCCAACAAGTACCATATTTACCCTATAGGAAGATTGGAAATTGTTGAGGTAGACATTAATGGGATAAAGACGATCGTAGGATTGAAAGTGATCATGATCATGGATGAAATATATCCCTATCCATACCTATTAGGCATCGATTCATCCTTTGACAAAAAAACACAGTGTCAGGATTGAAGCATATACAAATGTCATTTGAGATACGTACTTGTGATTGGTCACTCCATTGGATCCTAGGGAAGGAGAGCGCTTTAAAGAATTGGTGAATGATGTTATACATAGTGTGGATGTAGAAAATATTTATAACATCATTAAAAGGAAAGAAGACTATGTGAATTTGATGGGAGATGATGAGATTAGTTGGAGGAGTATTTTCTCCTTTGAATTGATTCAGAGGAATTATTTGAAAGGTGGAAAAATGTATTGTATTGAAGTGTCCAACAAAAGGTGTGCAAGGTTTACTAAGTCAGTGTGTTGGATAATATTTGAGCTACACAATCCTCTAAAGTTTGATGGAACAAGGCCAACGGATTCCTTCATAGAAAAGATGGAGAAATATGAAAATGAGCATGACTCAATGATATCAGAACAAGAGATTAAGGGTTAGTGGGAGAAAAATATAGAAAATTATCTGCAAAATTATGCTAGAATAAACAAGTTGACTAACACTCAATAAAGAGAGAAATTTTTCTCTGAGACACATGAAAAGGTTTTAAAATCATTACCATTCGTATTGAAAAATATCCTGGATGAAAAAGAGCGACAACTACTCCAAACACTAACTAGAGGAGGCTACATGAATCTACCAGAGTGGTTCAAAAGAATTGTTGACGAGTTCTGTGAAGAACACACTATTGAAGAACGAGTTTCTATCTATAACGTCAAGGAAACGTTCTATAAAGACCTCACTAAACAATTCCTTTTTTCTTTACCAACACTCCTGTTCATATTCCTGATCGATAAAGGAGTAGTGGATATTGTCGAACCTTAACCACTATTGTTAGTGCCACCTAATAACACCGGTTGGGAATAAAAACAAAGGAGGTGGGAAAAATTCGTAAAAGAGAGAGAGTGAGAATACTTTCTCAACAAATGAAATACTAATCCCTAGCTCACTAAGAATTTTTCGAGTTGGCAATGGGGGGGGGGGGTGGACGACCATGATATGATAAAGTAGATGAATGACAATCGACAAATGAAAACACGGTATGAATAGCTCTGGAAAATCAAAATAGAAAAAAGTTTAAAAAATAGAGCAATGGCACACAAAATCGCTTCGGATATCCAAAATTTTGAATGGGAGAAGAGAAGGAAGTTACATGCAGAGATAAGGGAGCAGGTTGGTGGACTCCAGAAAGAAACAAAGTTGGTTATAGTGACAAAAATAGAAGGAAATTCGTCGGATTTGAGTCAAGTTCGACAAGAAGAGGGTGTCGATGAATATTTGTCACCTATGGATGAAGATTCATGTATTGAGCATGGAAGATCTCTCCAAGTAAATATACCTGAGACTATAGCCCCAAATTCCCCGCTACATCTTACTCAGAGTTCTCCAAGTGTAAGACATTGTTGAAGAAGATTTAGTACTCCATGTTGGCCAATCAGGTATATGGATTCGATGGAACAATGAAGGAAATGAAGTTTATAGACTATTAATTCATCGACCCCAACAAGGGAATTGGGTCACCTTTGAACCCGAATTCTCCAATCGCAGTTTTCATCTACTTTATTCAAACATGAATAAGCGCCCCCTAGCCACCTCCAACATGCCTAAATGTTTAGGAATTTGGGTAATGGATGTTGTTGTCAGAGGAACACTTGTGTTTTAGTGGTTGATGCATAAAGAAAGGTTACACAGTTGGACATAGGTGGTGGAAGGCATTAGAAGGCGATTATAACCCTTGAAAGATATGGAATTGATGAATACATATAAGGGAACAAAAAATACCTAATAACACATTTGGTACTTTGAAAAGAGAGGGACAGAGAAATAGCTTCCCAAGGACTAGTGGGCTCATAAATGTTTTCATACCATAGACATGGTTCTAAGGAGTTGGTACATTTAAGAGGAAACCAGGAGGGTGAAATATTAGAGAATTTTAAGTGATTAATTATACACAATGTTAAAGTTTACATCAAATGATTTTGTGCTCAAGGATATCTTGTTCCTTATAAATAATTTTATTTTTCGTTAGAGACCTCCAAAAATTGCATAGAGGGTAACCTATGCATACTGTAAAAACATGATAAAATAAAATCAACTCATTCGTTGTTGGAAGGTAAGTGGTGATGACAACGAGAAATAATTTTTTTGAAGATATAGAGTAATGAGACCATGGGTGAACTTGTAGTCAAAGAGGACACTTCAAGTATCACCACAAGGAAGTATTCATATCCCCTTCAGATAAAGGAGTACAATATTGGAAAATAATAAGACGCTAAGATGGTTGTGATTGGAGGCTATTGGGACCAGGAGAATGCCACACAGGTAGTGAACTTGTCGAAGATATATGAATATTTGATCCCCCATATTTTTTTAGAAATTAAAGCGATTATAAGATCTCTAGGAAGATGAAAATTCAGGTAAATCCCAATGTGAATCCTGTGACGGAAATACCATGCCAATCAAATCTTAGGTATAAGGAGAAATAATTTAAGGAAATCAATAGAATATTGGATGCAAGTATCATATTTCTAGTCAAAGAATTAGTTTAGATTATCCCAATGGTGGTGCAAGATAAGAAAACTAGTGACATTATAATATGTGTAAACTCAGAAACCTTAATGTAGCTTGTGAACACATTCCAATCACCACTCTATTTATAGATGAAGTGTTGGAAAATGTGGGAGGAAGAGAAGCTTATGCATTTACAAATGGATTTTTAGGATATCACTGAGTCAAAATTGGAGAGGAATATAGGATGAGGGCCACCTTTGCAACTAGATGGGTTTCATTTTCTTATACAGTAATTCTCTTTGGGTTGAAGAATGCACCAATAGTTTTTTCTTGAATCATGGTTTCTTATTTCAGAGAATTCATGCATAAATATTTTGGGTTATATTTGATGAATAGACTCCATTTTGTTTGCTAAAGAAACATGTACAAGTGTTGAAAATGATGCTAGATAGATGTAGGTAGTTACAGATTTTGTTGAACTTAAAGAAATGCGTCCTTTGCACAAAATTTGGAATTCTACTAGGACATATATTATGAAAATATGAATTTCTCATGGATCCAACTAAAATTTCTAAAACTGTAGATATGTTGGCCCCTAACTCAATTAAGGAGTTGGTGTCATTGTATTAGGACACAATGGGTATTAAAGGAAGTTTATAAGGAACTATGTTAATATAAGTGCACCATTGCAAAAACTATTAAAAAAAGAGATCAAGTACGTACAGACCCAGGAATGCTAGGAAGCATTAGATCTAATGAATGACAAGCTGGTGACTATGTCCATTTTGATATTTCCATATTTTTTGAAGTTGTTTCATGTTCATGTGGATTCTTCCTCCATTGCACTTAGATTAGTGTAATGGTGAAGATAACATCATTCACCCAATTTTGTTTGGAAGTAGAAAATTTTCAGACTTGGAAAATAATTACACTACCATAGAATGGGAAGGTTTGGCCATGGTATACACATTACAGAAATTCAAGCACTATTCACTAGGAAATTACTTCAAGTTATTTACTGAGTACTTTGTGTTGAAATACCTAGTGAATAAACAGGCGTTGGGGGGATAATTTGCATATGATTTATTTTATTTTAAGAATTTGACTTTGATATGGTGGTGAAACCTGGTAAACATAATGTGGGACCAGATCATTTGTCCAGGTTAGGGTCTAAAGAAGTCAGAGGGAGTTTGAAAGATTAGTTTCTATATGAATATCTATTCAAAGTTGAAGTAGTACCAAATAAAATCATAGAGATCACAACATTCATAATGACAAGTAAAGTGCTAGATAACTACACAAGGGATGTTGTCCCTAAAAAAGTGACATAAAATTTTGGGTATAAACCAAAATGTGAATAAGGATATGACAGAGCAGGAGTTGAAATGGTCAGCTCCAGAATTTTGGGAAATTTTTGGGGAAAATATTAAATGCATGTGGTGGGTTAGTTAGAAAGGATGCCCACTTACTAGTAGTGGGCGTGAGAAGTAAAAGCGACCATTAGAATCCTATAAAAATGTAAAGAGTTGGGAAAAAAGTGGTCAAATTTTATGTTAGAGATGGTCGAGGGTAATTTTTGAGAAAATTTGTAATTTTTTGTGTCGAAATTCGAAGTTTATCGAGTGAACTACTTATCTGCAACTTGTTCTGCCTAAAGTTCCCTACAATGGAGATTCCTGTATCGATCTCAATCATTGTGAGAGGTTCAAGAGTGAGAGCTCGAGGAGGCACCATAGGTAATATCGTGGCCCGCTCTTGTCAATCCATCAAGAATAAGCAAATAGTCGGCCATGTCATTCTTTTCGAGAAGAGGTTTTAAAACTGTGCATGACGTTGAAGCTTCACGGTTTGGTTCCGTGACTGTGCTTCCTGGTTATATACCACTACGAAGAGATGATGCTCCAAATGTAATCATTCATAAGAATGAAAATTAACCATTATTAAAGCTAGTTGTCCCACTAGGCATGCATGCCACAATCGATATTATGCCAAATTTGAAGAAATTGACATTTACAGACCATGATTTGAGGAAGTTCCTCAAACTTCAGGTATCATAGTACATGACTTCAATGCAATTGGTGGAAGGAATAGCTATTCAATTGGTCCCTATGGATTGGTCTCATGAATTGGAGAAGCTGAGAATTCTCTCATTGATGTGCATGCCCCACTTCGATCACACTACCGAAATTAATACATGTGTGAAGCAGTTGTTGGTCTATTTCCATGGTGGATATTTGTGGTTAGATAATCATATTTCCATTGACATCAACCTGATTTTGGGCATTATGGGTTTTCCCAAAGTAGGTGTGTATCTGCCATCTTTCTTTTCCAGTAAGGAAGGGGACTCGATCCTTTTTGCTTGAATGAGGGGAAAGTATAATTTGACCCATGAAAAGAGGGGGTCTTCAATTGGTTCTATCAGTGATCAGGGTTTTCAATTTGTGGCTAAAGTATTTTCCAATAAATTATTAAGGTGTTGAAGCTACAACTTTCTTCCCAAATTTTTAAAATTTTGGACCCTCCTTGTTGATTTTATCTTGCCTGGTTTTATTGGTTTCCTGAACTCGATTGTTCCTTTGCTACAATTTTGGATTTTCCTGAGTTTGAATTGAGTTCAATTGTTTACCACTTTCGGAGGATGAATGATTATTTTTTGTCTACAATTGCTTTTGACTATGAAGTTTGAATTTTTCGACTTATGGATTGATTTCCTTTATCGTTGTCAGAGGTCATTTGAACAATGAATCGGGGCAGTAGTTCTTTACACAGCCGTCATTGTAGAAGGTAAATTACTAATGTCCCAATGGATAGTCATGTTTTTTGCTGATGGTTTTTATCTCCTTTGTTTATTTTTTCAAAAACTTTTGACTATCGAGGTTTTCTGTTTTCTCACGATCGGAGCATTAGTCCTTTGCATCACCACCATTTTGGATGGTAGATTGCAAGCACCTCGATGAAAGCCCATATCTTTGCTGATTCCCTGAGTTTTTGTTTTTAAAATGATTTGTTTTCTTTTCGCTATTCGGAACTGCTTTTGACATTTGATCGGAGGACTAGCCCTTTTCTTTGTCGATGCATGATCTTTAGTTGTTCCGATTGCAGACGGTTTCATGATTTGCAGGGTCCATAGTCAGTTTGGCATCTGCCGTTGTGGTGGTCGTTCACACTATCTTTCCGATTTTTAGTTGATTTATCTGCCAATGCATTTCTATCTAGTTCCTTGTTCTTTCGATCGCTGATGATGTCCTTCTGTCACAGAAGCCGTAGTCCTTATGTCTTTCACCATTGCGGCTCCTTAGTGCACTAACCATTCGATTGCTTAGTATTTTTCCCACCGGTGAGGGTTTTCCCACCTTTCTCTTGTGCTTTTACCCTATTTTTCAATGGCGGTTACTTTTTTCAGCTCTCATGCTTTCATCAGAGGATGTCGAAGTGGTCCATAGGCGGCCTGGATTGAGTAAATAGTTTGTTTTTCAGGCTTACGATTTTAGTTTGGACAGTGGATTTAGCGGAATTCAAGATACGAAAGGGCAGTATTTTCATTGCATTATCATTTTTTCTCTTCATGCATTAATATTTTTGATAGTTCACTTTACAAGATGTATGTTTTAATACAGTTTGCATTACTTTTTCAAAAGCTAAGTGATCTAAGAACTGGTTATTCATGACAGGGTAATTGCTGCTGTAGAGAAGATATGCCTAGAAGACAAAGCAGAAGAAAGGAGGCAGCAAGGAAGGAAGAGAAAGAAAATGAATAAGCAGAGATGAAGAAAGAGGAGAAGAAAGTAAATGTTTGATATCTCAAACAAATCGATAGCAGCAGAGGCTCAGGATTGGGAAAAGTTAATCAGTTACCAAGATGGTCCCTTTTTATAAAGTGCTCTTAAAATCTTAATCTGAAATGTAACGTATTGTATAAATCATGAGCACTCACTAAAAGAGAAAATCATGGGACTGAATGGTTTGGAGGATCCCAAAGGTCACCGAGGGGCAACCTAAGAGTTTTGCTTTTAGTATAAGTATAGGAGAGTTAGATAGAGTCAAGGACTTTTTCCCATTGAGATTTGTGAGAACATGTTGTAAGAAGAACTATTTCCTTTTGCAATAAGAATTACAAGTTTCCTATTGGAGAAAGCTTGGTGGAACTTTTCAAATGCTTTGGTATGGATTTGTTGAATGTGAACTATTTTGTTTTCAGCTTTGTGTCCATTAACTGTGAGATCTTTCTAACTCTTTGAACCTATGTTCTTGTTATGAATGTGTTCTAGTTTATTCTGTGAAATTTCCACTGTGTGTAATGAATGATGTTCATAAACAATTAGCTATCTGGTTGTTCATATATCTATAAATGTTCATGTGTTTTGAAATAAGTAACAACTATCTATGATTTTTCTTAATGCATGCACAAAATACATTACTCATTAACAAATGACAATCTTGCTCCCTAGGGATAGGTTAGATAGTTAGTTTTAGTTTTTTCTTGCTGTGTGTGATTTAGATGCAAGAGAGTTAAGACGAGAGGTAAGAACCTGCGCATCACATTGTCACCACTCCTCATATTCTCTATCAATCTACATTCTTAGATAGACACTTGCATATCATACTTAAATTAAAAAAACTAAAAATATACACGGTGGACCAGGCCGTAACTGGTAAAACCTTTTTATTTTGTTACTTGACCTATAGTAGCTGGACCGTAAACTAGACAGATTCCCCATACCAAATAGTAATGGGCTAGTTGGGAATGTTAACTGGGGAGAATCCCTAGCTGTTGTTACCTATGATTTTCCAGGCCTCAACAGTTTTTGGCGCTAGAAGGAGGGCCACCAGTGCATGGCTGGCCGAGGAAACCCATTTTCTCGAGATTATTCCACCAGTGACAGTTCTGAAAGCAGTTTGTTTCTCAATCCAATTCCTAAAGAGAAGGGTAAAGAGAATTTGTATTCTATCGGTAACGAAGTAGTTAATGATCTAAGAAGATATGCTAGGGCATATGTGAAGAAGATTGGAGGATTACCAATTATTTCTATCTTACCCAGAAGAGAATATCGAAAGAAAGACTGCCCTATAGTGGAAGACGCAGTGTTGGTTGGAGATTTTGAAGAATTGGTAGAAACAGCCTTACAGGAAGTTGTTCAACTTCTAAATCAGTCGGGCCCAAATACAACTTACTATTCACCTGTTCACTCACCACCTCATTCTCCACCCAGAATCATGGCAAACGTGAATCCAAATCAGCCACCCAACCCACCGAATCCACCACTTGCTTGGAGGGCTAGGTAACCTTTAAACCTGGCACCCCCTTTGTACGACTTACCTCAGGCTTTTGAGAAAATGTTGCCTAAGTTTGACCCAAGCGAAAAGATTTTGGTAGATGATCATTTGCAAAGCTTTTACTTGGCTATAGAAGGACTAAGGGCTGGAGAACATGAAGATGTAGTTTGAATATTGTTTCCACATACCCTGAAAGGAGCAGCAACCTCATGGTATTTTGCTTTTCCTGCAAACTCAATCACAGACTGGGATACATTTGAAAGAATATTTAGAAGTAAGTATGCAGTCCAAAAAACCCATGCAGCATTAATGAAGGGGTTATGCGCTTTAAATGAAAAAAGAAAAGAAAAAGTGCATAGTTTCACTCAAAGGTTTGCTGCTTATTTAAAGAATTTTTCTGCAATTTATAAACCATCTGATAAAGTTTTGAGTGAATACTATACTTTATCTCTGGGGCCTGACTTGGCTATGTTTTCTAAAATGTCAGTCAAACCTACATTGTCAGAAACTTATGAAGAAGCAGAGAGGGTAGAAGCTGAAAAAGGGAGCATAGAAGATTATCCTGAGCAGTCGGGAGAATTTTTTTTTTGGTAAGAAAGCATTGTTACTAACTAAGCCTAAGGATGAGAAATCACATGACTTTGAAGGGATGGTGAAAATGATGCAGAAACTATCCAACAAAATAATACATTTGGAAAATGAAAAAGAAGCTCATAAATCTTATAAGCCTTACTATAAAAGGAGAGAGGACAACAATCAATCTAAACCTCCTCCACATAGTCCTGCATCAATGAATTTAACAGAGGTAGGTATGGATAATTTTTGCACCTTTCATCAGCAGCCTCATTCTAAAAGAAATTGCTCCCAATGGATCAATTTGATGACATTAGTAATGAATCAGCTATTGGAATCCAAACTAATAGAAGCTTATGAAGAGAAAGAAAAAAATAAGCAACCCACAGAAAAACAAGAAGAGGATGCTCTAGTTTTATGGGACTATGTCTCGATGTTTGATACCGAAGAAGAAGGCTATCTAAAACAGGAGGAGATATTGGAAACAAACGTGAAAACAAGAAGTCAAGGTTTGATAAAAGAGGACAGATCAGTACTCCCGAAAATCAAGAGACTTCAAAAGAATGTAAAGAAAATTCAGAAGAGCACCACAGCTGATAAAATACTTGAATTCACCATTACGAGTCAAAATCCAAAGAAAATTAACATTCCTGTCAAGCCCGTCGAAGAAAAAATTGATAATGTAAAGAAGAATCTCGAAGAACATAAGATGGAATATAATATTATGGAAGATATTAAAAGGGCTAAGGAAAATATCTCATTGTTTGAAATGTGTAATATGCCCTAGCAGAAAGAAAAATTGTTAAAGGCACTTGAAGTACTAGAGGAAAAGCTTCCCACTGACAATCAACCTGAAGAAGAATAAATTAGTGAAGCAAGTGTGGGAGGTAAGTCTAAATGCAAAACCCCACCATTTCTCCTAACTTTTGAAATTTTCAACCATAACATGCACAACTTTAGTAGACTCAGGGGCATCAGTCAATGTTATGCCACTTTCAGTCTATAAGAAGATAAATGGACAACCTAAACCATCTACTTGGTAGGTCATTCAGTTAGACAGAATAGCTGTGAAGGTAATTGGGGAAATGGAGGATGTTTTGATTCAACTATCTTCAAATGAAAAGGTATGTCAGTTCATCGATATTGTAGTAGCAGACATACCTGAGGCTTATGGACTTGTTTTGAGTCGGGATTGGTCAGCAAAGCTAAATGGATATTTTGCATCATATTGGTCACATCTGTGGTTGCCTTATAAGGGAAGTCCCAATCAAATAAAAGTATTAAGAGAGCCCCATATGAAGCACAATGTTACTCAGTTGGAGAGTAAGAATGAACCAGTTAATTCAATGTTGGGAAATTACTTTATTGAGCTTGAACTGGGAAATTACCAAGTAGAAGAATCCAGCAGTACACTAGACACACATCTCGATCTCCTTCAATTTTCATGGGTTGATGAATTTGATTGTAAAATAGTAGACTTAGTTTCAGATGTAGTTTTTTATTCAAGTACAATAGAAGTAGATAATTTTTGGACACTTTTTTTTTATGGATCTAAAACTTTGGAAGGATCAAGAGCTGGCTATGTCCTGATTGATCCAAAGAAAAATAAACATTTTCTTTCATGTAGATTAGAGTTTGAATGTACCAATAACACAGCCGAATATGAAGCATTAGTTCAGGGACTAAGAAAAGAAATTGAATTAAAAGTAGAAAATCTGAAAGTGTATGGGGATTCTGAAATAATTGTAAAGCAAATTCGAAAATAGATACATTGCATCTCACCTCATTTAAAAGCTTATCAGAATGAAGTGTGCAATTTGTTGACAATTTTTTGTGCATTTAATATTGTATCCATTCCTAGACTTAAGAATGCAGCAGCTGACTTGTTAGCTACCTCAGCTACAAGGCTTGTACCTTCAAATAACAAGTGTTCTATTGAATTACTTTTCAGGTCTTCAATTCCAGACATGATTACTAATCTACTAGTTTTTTATGATGATCAACAAATCTTGGAATGTTTGATGAATGACGAAACTTTCAAGGGGGCAATTATCGATGACGAAGAACACCAAGCTGAGTTAAAATTCGATAATTTCATTCCTAAATGGGTCAATACCTTAGAGAGGATGTTTTATTTAGACAGCAAATTCAAAAGACCAGCAAATGTCAAGACTCATAGCTCGTCTTTGCAGTTCGAGCTGATAAATTTGGGAACTGAAGTTAAACCCAAATATGTAAATTTGGGAAAGTGTTGTTCCCCGGGTGAAAGAAATAAGTTCATTAGTTTGTTCAAACAGTACAAAGATGTATTTTCCTGGACATATGAAGAGCTTAAAACATATGACACCAAGATTATACAACATGTCATTCCTATTAGATCTGGAGTCAAGCCTTATCAGCAACCTTTGAGGAAGATGCATCCAAAATTGGAGACTTTAATTCAGAGTGAAGTGAAAAAATTATTGGATGCCAAAATTATATTCAAAGACAGACACTCAGAATGGGTTTCAAATTTGGTACCAGTAAGGAAGAAATCTGGAGAGATCAAGCTATGTGTGGATTTTAGAAACCTAAATCGTGCTTTGGATAAAGACAACTATCCAATCCCACCCATGGAGCAGATATTGCAGATGGTTTCGGGTTCTGAGTTATTTTCATTATTAGATGGTTTCTCTGGCTATAATCAAGTGTTAGTAGCTGAAGAAGATAGACTAAAAACTACATTTAGAACAAAATGGGGAACTTTTGCTTACAGAAGGATGCCCTTTGGACTCATCAACGCTGGAGCTACTTTCCATAGGGCTATGGATATAGCTTTCTATGGTCTAATTGGCCGTAGTGTTATAGTATATATCATTGATGTCACAATATTTTCAAAGAAGAGAGAAGAACACGCATTCCATCTAAAACAAATTTTTGAGCGTTGTCGAAAATATGGCATCTCACTAAATCCAAGGAAATGTGTGTTTGTGGTTATAGAAGGAAAGCGACTGGGTCACGTGGTTTCTAAAAAGGGGATCTCCATAGACCCAGAAAGCATCAAATCCATAGAACAGATCCCTTTACCTCATAAAAAAAAAGGTATGCAATCATTCATGGGGACACTAAATTTTGTGCGAAGTTTTGTACCAGATTTCACTCAAATTGTTAAACCTTTGCAGCAAATGGTGAAACAAAGTGTACAATTCAAGTAGAATGATGTAGAGAAGAATGCATTAAGTAAAATAAACACATTTATTGCTCACTCACCATCTCTCAAAATTCCAAACTTTGAAAAAGATTTTATTTTGTACACTTTTGCATCTGACGATTCATTGGCAGTGGTGCTTACTTAAAAGGAAGATGGGGGAGATAAGTACCCCATATCATTTATGAGCGCTGGTCTGTAGGGAGCCGAATTGAATTACCCAGCTATCGATAAACAAGATTATGCAGTCTTCAAAGCAGTAAAACAATTCAGGCCGTACATACTTAAGAACCGCACGAAGGTAATAGTTCCACACCCAGCTGTAAGGTCTCTTTTCCTACAAAACGAATTAGGTGAAAGAAGAGGCAAATGGGTAACAACTTTACAAGAATATGACCTCGAATTCAAACCAGCATCCATAGTTAAAGGGCAAGGACTGTGCAAACTAATTGCTGAAGGTAAAAACAATGAAGAAAATGATTGGGAAAATGAAGCGGAATTACATATGATGGATGTATGTCCTCTTTTCACAACTCCAGATTCCTGGTACCGAGACCTTGTTCATTACCTTCAGGAAGGATTGTTGCTAGAACATTGGAATGCCAAATAGTGAAGAGCGTTGCGCCTTAAATCAGCTGCATATCAAATCATTGATGGAATTTTATTCAGGAAGAATTATGATGGAGTCCTTCTCAGATGCTTAGAGAAACAAGATGATTAAAAGGTCATAATAGAGTTACATGATGGACCTGCTCGAGGTCATTTTTCCAGAGATACGACAGCCCATAAGATTCTCAGAGTTGGATACTATTGGCCCACACTGTTTAAGGACGTGCACGCCCATGTCAGAAAGTGTGATATCTACTAGAGGTGTGGAGGAAGACAAGCCAAAGCAGCAGGACCATTGAAGCCTGTTATGATAATAGAACCATTTGAGCAATGGGGGATTGATATCATTGGCGAGATAAAGCCAAATTCTTCCTTGCAACACAAATATATTTTGACAACAACTGACTACTTCACTATATGGGTCGAGGCAATTCCGTTACGTAAAGTGAATGAAGATGCGGTCATGGATTTTTTGCAAGATCATATTATGACCAGGTTTGGGGTTCCAATTTCCCTTGTTTTCGATAATGCTACTTATTTTTCTTCTATTAGATTAACTGCTTTTTCCCATGAAAGAGGAATTAAGTTTCACTATTCTGCAAACTACTACCCACAAGGGAATGGTTTGGCAGAATTTACAAATAAGAATCTGGTTAGGATCTTAAAAAAGACTGTGATAGAAAACCAGAGAAGTTGGCATTTAGCATTACTGAATGCTCTTTGGGCTGATAGGGTCACACCCAAGAATTCCTTATGTGTGTCACCATATACCCTTGTTTATGGAAAAGAAGCTATCCTTCCTCCTGACATTATGCTACCATCTTCCATAATAGCCCAAGAGTCTATAGGCACAGATAACGAAATCCTACAAATTAGAATCTGTAATATTTTGAAGGCAGAAGAGTCTAGATCTAGGGCCAAAGAACATTTTAAGCATCAACAGGAAGTAGTGAAACGGTGGTTTGATAAACATAAAGATGGAAAAAAGGAATTTGAAGTGGGAGACCTGGTTCTTAAGTGGGATCACCCGCATGATGAAAAGGGGAAACACACGAAGTTTCAACAGTTATGGGTAGGCCCTTTTCAGATTACGGCAAAACTTGGCCCCTCAACCTACAAATTGCAATATTTATAGGGGTGAGAAGAGAACTTACCAGTTAATGGTTTAGTTCTCAAACCTTATTTTTCTTGATTTGTGTTTTTGTTTTGTACATAAATAAACTGATTTAGTTGTTTATTTTTTATTTACCTTATTTCTGTTGTTTTTTAGATTTTGATGGATTTAAATAAAAGAAGCAAACTTTTGGTTGCATGGAGAGCATAAGAATTCTGGATTAACTAAAGTCCTTGACTATAAGACTATGTACTTTTGTTTTATCTGAAAGAATTTCTTCTAGTTTAGTAGTTTTCCTAAATGGCTATGAACAAATTGAAGTCCTACTTAATCCTTGTAAAATAACTCAAGACAAAAAGGTCTGGAATACTATTTCAAGGCTCCATCCATCTCACATTTAAAAAATGTCTTAGGGGGTGACAACAAAAGACCCATGGAAAGGAAGCAAGGTAAACAATATATTATATAAATAATCCCATGCCAAGAATTGAAAGCCAAAAGGCAAATAAGAGTCAAGAATCTCCTGAGAAAGCAATATGTATCAAAACAAAGTACTAAATCATATGAGTACAAAATTGCCAAAGTTCTTCTCCATCCGTGAGCTGAAAATTAAATACATCTCTCACACAAAAGGACACTATGGATAGAGGAGCCTGAATAAAAATTCAGAAAGAAAGGCATGTGTGAGGACTCAAAAAGGACAAAAAGGTCCAAAAGCATAAAAGGTTCAAAATGGCATGGGAATGAGGAACAAATGAATATTTTTGTTTACCATATGTTACAATCCTGTGGTGTCCAAGCTAGAAACTACTCGAAGACAGAGGTAAAAAATGAAATTCATATTCCTGGCCTCAAAAGAGTTATCTGGACTTCTAAATATTGGTTCCCATGATTCCTAAATTGGACTGATATCAATGATTAAAGTACATACATTTGTCATTTGGGAAATCTAGACATCTAGAGGAATTCAGCATGCTAGTATTTATTGTCAAAATAGTATGTTGCTCAAAGAAGAAGTTTTCTAGAGATCTGGGTTCACCAGATAGTCACCAATTGTTGCAGCTGCAACTTTCTTCCCAAATTTTTAAAATTTTGGACCCTCCTTGTTGATTTTATCTTGCCTGGTTTTAATGGTTTCCTGAACTCGGTTGTTCCTTTGCTACAATTTTGGATTTTCCTGAGTTTGAATTGAGTTCAATTGTTTACCACTTTTAGAGGATGAATGATTATTTTTTGTCTACAAATGCTTTTGACTGTGAATTTTGAAGTTTTTGACTTATGGATTGATTTCCTTTATCGCTGTTGGAGGTCATTTGATTAGTGAATCGGGGCAGTAGTTCTTTACGCAGCCGCCGTTGCGGAAGGTAAATTACGAATGTCCCGATGGATAGTCATGTTTTTCGCCAATGGTTTTTATCTCCTTTGTTTATTTTTTCAAAAACTTTTGACTATCGGTGTTTTATGTTTTCTCACGATTGGAGCATTAGTCCTTTGCGTTGTCGCCATTTCAAATGGTAGATTGCAAGCACCCCAACGGAAGCCCATATCTTTGTCGATTCCACGAGTTTTTGTTTATAAAATGATTTGTTTTCTTTTCGCTATTCGGAACTATTTTTGACATTTGATCGGAGGCCTATCCCTTTGCTTTGTCGATGCATGATCTTTAGTTGTTCCAATCACCAATGGTTTCATGATTTGTGGGGTCCGTAGTCAGTTTGGCATCCGCCGTTGCAGCGATTGTTCGCACTATCTTTTCAATTTTTAGTTGATTTATCTGCCGATGCATTTCTAGCTAGTTCGTCATTCTTTCAATCGCCGATGACGTCCTTTTGTCACAGAAGCCGTAGTCCTTATGTGTTCCGTTGTTGTGGCTCCTTAGTGCACTAACCATCCAACTGCTTAATGTTTTTCCCGCCGGTGAGGGTTTTCCCACCTTTTTCGTGTGCTTTTACCCTATTTTTCGATGGCGGTTACTTTTGTCATCTCTCATGCTTCCATCGGAGGATGTCGAATTGGTCTAGAGGAAGCCTGGATTGAGTAAAGAGTTTGTTTTTCGGGCTTGCGATTTTAGTTTAGACAGTGGATTTAGCGTAGTTCAAGATACCAAAGGGCAGGATTTTCATTGTATTATCATTTTTTCTCTTCATGCATTAATATTTTTGATAGTTCACTTTACAATATGTATGTTTTAATACAGTTTGCATTACTTTTTCAAACGCTAAGTGATCTAAGAACTGGTTATTCATGACAGGGTAATTGCTGCTGTAGAGAAGATATGTCTAGAAGACAAAGTAGAAGAAAGGAGGTAGCAAGGAAGGAATAGAAAGAAAATGAAGAAGCAGAGATGAAGAAAGAGGAGAAGAAAGTAAAGGTCTAAGATCTCAAACATATCGATAGCAGCAGAGGCCCAAGCTTGGGAAAAGTTAATCAGTTACCAAGCTGGTCCCTTTTTATAAAGTGCTCTTAAAATATTTTAATCTGAAATGTAATGTATTGTATAAATCATGAGCACTCACTAAAAGACAAAATCATGGGATTGATCGGTTTGGAGGAGCCCAAAGGTCACTGAGGGGTAGCCTAAGAGTTTTGCTTGTAGTATAAGTATAGGAGAGTTAGATAGAGTCAAGGATTTTTTCCCATTGAGATTTGTGAGAACATGTTATAAGAAGAACTATTTCCTTTTGCAATAAGAATTACAAGTTTCCTGTTGGAGAAAGCTTGGTGGAACTTTTCAAATGCTGTGCTATGGATTTGTTGAATGTGAACTGTTTCGTTTTCATCTTTGTGTCCATTAACTATGAGATCTTTCTAACTCTTTGAACCTATGTTCTTGTTATGAATGCGCTCTAGTTTATTCTATGAAATTTCCACTATGAGTAATGAATGTTGTTCATAAACAATTAGCTATCTGGTTGTTCATATATCTATAAATGTTCATGTGTTTTGAGATAAGTAACAACTATATGTTATTTTTTTTAATGCATGCACAAAATACATTACTCATTAACAAATGACAATCTTGCTCCCTAGGGATAGGTTAGATAGTTAGTTTTAGTTTTTTCTTGCTGTGTGTGATTTAGATGCGAGAGAGTTAAGACAAGAGGTAAGAACCTGCGCATCACATTGTGACCGCTCCTCATATTCTCTATCAATCTACATTCTTAGATAGACACTTGCATATCATACTTAAATTCAAAAAACTAAAAATATACACGGTGGACCGGGCCGTAACCGGTAAAACCTTTTTATTTTGTTACTTGACCTATGATAGCCGAACCATAAACCGGGTGGATTCCCCATACCAAACAGTAACCGACTAGTTGGGAACGTTTACTGGGGAGAATCCCTAGCTGTTGTTACCTGCGATTTTCCAGGCCTCAACATAAGGAAGATGCGATTGAACCATTGCACCATTAGTACTATTATTGTAGTTGAGAAATGCATTGTTAGGGTACAAATGACCTGGTCTACATTTTTGTTGAACGAATTACTGTCCAACATCATCGAGGCACAAGAAAAGGGTAATGAGTTCACTTATTCTTGGTTACTTATATTGATCAATTTTGTTGCATGGGTAGAGCCACCTAACTATCAAGGGATGGAAGTAAACATCCCGTGTCATGGGGCACACTATAAGAACCTATGGTATAAGGAGAAGAACCAATGGTGAAAAGTGGAAAATAACATTAAATTATACCTACATGCTGATGCGTTGAGGAATCATATTGGAATCCAATCAAGGATTTCCACAGAAACTGTCTAGTGATACAGAAATGTAATAAAATTTACCGTAGGGGCTCTCAACTTATACCTTCAACTGTGACAAGGCCCTCAACATCAATGGTTGACCACTGCTTTTCGACTATGAGAGGAATAACTTGATATGATAGTGCAATACTGGCTTGGTGAATGGAAGCACCCTATCACAGGTGATCTATTATCTTCTGAAACAGAACCATGATAGGAGGGAACATCAAGTACTCAATCCATGGGCCCACAAGATGAAGAGAACCCAACAAGTTCACATCATGACAACGATGAAGAATCAAGCGTGACTTCAACATATCCGACTCTAGGGGACAAGAGGAAAGCTGTTGAGGAAAGTGAAATGAGTCGTAAAAAGAAAAATGGCCACCATATATTTCCTTGGTGGACTCACTGATGATGATTACAACCTTTTAGACGACATAATGGTTGATATTGATAATGAGACACATCAGAAGATTGAGGACTAGAATACTGAGTTACTTCAAACCCTTTGTGCTATGGTACAAGGTGTAAGGGCTGCATTTGTTCGGGCCCTATCGTTGGAGCAAGAGGATGGTCCTTCTAAGGATCACCCAACTGAAGTGCAATCATCTCGATAACATCATAGAGTTCAAGTGCCTCCTAAATCACTTGACCCGTGGATGCCAGAACGTAACAACATGATTCAAGATGCTTCTTTTGTCGAGGTAGATTTATATGTGCTACCAATGTATTTACTGCATAACATACAACATGATGCAGTCAAAGAAATTAAAGCAAGAGAGGACAAGGTCTATCACTAGTTGAAACACTCCAAGAACATTGTGTCGACGCTCCAGAACTAGTTGGATGAGATAAAGAAACAAACACATAGGTTGCAACAGGATAGACATAGACTCAAGCAAGATGTTTCTTTTTCTTTCCATAACGTTCCAGAGGTCAGATTCATGCCCGACATGGTTCCCAAGGCTCAGGTTATTAGGACTGGGGAATTTCTACCGAATTTCGATGGAGAATTAAAGAGCTAGCGGCTAAGTTGCTTCCTAGTACACCTGTTGAAGTATTGGAAGAGTGACAAAGGATAGTTGAAGAAGATATATGCCAAATAAAGGAGGATGAAGCACTATGTTCTACGTCACATGTGTAGGTTTCCCATGCCCTGGAAACCTTGATGGATGATGTCGAGTTGCAAGATTAAATCGACAAACTTCATGTAGCAAAATTCCAATCTGACTGGATTAAGGAACTCACTAGAAAAATTGTCTCTGGTCGAGAACATGAGTAAGGTTGTTGAACTTAAAGTCTTGTAGAAGCAGGTTGCAAAGCTTTGAATGCAATGACAACATAGAACTGACCCTGTCACGGAGCTCCAAGCTAAAGTAGAGTAGGTCACAAAACCTATTCACCTAGTGCCAAAGTTTAACATATGGCATTACAATTCCAACAAGGATATACAATAAGAGACCATCTTGAGATTTGAATATTGGTACATTAGGATGATCAAAGTGAGTGTTGATTCCTTTCAGATTTAGTGGCACTTGGTGGATAAGTATGATGAGTATATTTGTTTTTCAATAGATTTACAAAACGTATTCCTAACCCCTCGTGTAGATCTTGAGGCTCGAGAGGATATTCTTCCTTTTTGCATAGCAAAGGAAGATATGTGGAATGCGATCATGCAATGGACAGAGGAGTTGTGCCCTCAACCATATTCAGAAGTAAATTTTCTAAATGTGTAGACCAAAGCATCGTTCGAAGAAAAAATAGGATATTGGCATAGAAGAACTAGTGACTAGCATGAGCATCTGAGAGTCTCCAAGACTGTCATCGCTTAATAGAAAATGGGAAGAGGAAGGAACTACTAAGGTTGTGTAGGAGAAGAGAAAGTGAGTGTGTTCGACCAAAACATATACATCACCATCACAAGGGCCTCCTTAGGATAGAGAAATAACTCCATCACCTCCACCTTCTTTAGAATTAAAAACCTCCACATAGTCAACTACTAGGAGAAGGATATTCACACATTTAGATAATTCTGCCACAAATACACTATATGTTACCAGAAACGAGAAAGGAAAAACGAAACGAGAAATGAGAATGATACGAGAAACGATGTTTAGAGGTTTCACATGTATAAGAAATGAGGAGAGAGAAAGAATAAGAACATTGAATGTAAAGAGAAGAAAAGACATCAGATAGTTAAAGACATCAGATATATTGAAATGCAATTTATGTTGTGAAAAGTCTTGATTAATGGGTAAAATAGGATTGCCTATTAGTTGGTAATATAGATTAGTTTGTATGCTCAGAAGTATTTAATACAATCGAAACTTTGATCAAGTCTCTGACTCCTCTTAAAGAAGGTCTAAATATATGATAATTTGAATTTTTCTTCTAACTAAAACAAAATATTCTTCTACAAAAAATTATAGAATTTCCACTAGTTTATAAAAAAATAAAAATAAAACAAAAACAAAAAAACCTATGAACCTATAAACCCATTTTTAAACTTGATACATAGATAAAAGTGATCAACAGTTTTCAGAAAAGATCAACCTATACAAATACTTTAAAACTGAATAGAGAACAAATTACTTAAATGTAGCATAAAATTATGACATTGAACACAATTTGAGTTGGGGTTACGTGGCTGGCCAGACACCTCAAACTGGCCAAATCCCCTTCTTTCTCCATTTCAAAACAATAAACCAATTTAATAAAATCAAAACACAAAGGTTAACCTAAAGAAAATTATTTCATAAACCATTTTATTAAAATCAAAGGAAAATTATTTAGACACTTTACTCAGATTAGATTCTTTATCATAGAATAAATAATGTATTTTTATCTTACCTCACATACCTCCTAGACTTCAACCTTACCTGCGTGAATGGCTCAAGTCGATACAATACTTGATCAGATCTGAATGTCTCTCTCTGTGTGGCATATGAGTCTCACCTACCCGACTAATTACATATATAACAAGCTATCGCACACCTGGCTGGTAGAAGATTTGGGGAATGGGATGCAACAACATAAAATTAGTTTAATCCTTAGGCTCATACAACGGAGACCAGTGAAACAGAACAAAAATTGAAAACTGCAGCCGCTTAAACATTCATAAATGATAGTAAGAAACATGAATAAACGCTGGCCGTTTCGTGAGAAATGGTTTTTGACTCTCAAAAACGAGAATGAGCGTAGAAAAAGCCATTTTTCATTTCATTTCCGTTTCTGAACCGTTTTTGGAAAGAAACGAGTAATGTCGTCATGTTTCTGGTAACATAGTGAAATACATAATCAACAATAGTACAAAATATTGTTTGTAACCTCTAGACAAACATTGAAGTTCAACAACAATTTCATCATGATTCAAGCAAACAGTTGAGAAACTTGTGTTCATCCTTGCAATTAGTAGAACTAGTAGGATCACTTCGTTCACCTAATTGTCCGAGCACTAGTATGAAACTAAGTTCAAGTACCCTGAATCCAAGTCCTATCCAGAGTATAGCACAACTACAGAGAAGCGAGTCATGCAGTTCAATCCACTAATGGTCAAGATGATGCCACGAGTTCTACTTTAGATCCATAGACATTAGTGTATGTGAAGGTCAATTTGTCACATATTTAATCACATCAACTCCATAACTATATTTTTACAATCATGGATGATTTCGATGATCGTCATTAGAGTCTTGGTCATGCTTATTATTCATGTATGCAGTTACACCACTTGAGAGAGGTTGTTGCTCATGTTTCCTTGGCCAACGCAGTTGAAGATCTTTACTTATGTATTCCCTCCGATGACATAGATGTGATAGACAACATCCCAGTAGAAATTACGATCGCTTAGGTATAGGTTGGCCTTCATACATTAAAGATGTATAATGAAAAGTTAAAGACATTACCAATGCTAGAACAGTTGGTGTTGGAGCAACAGGTCGAAGCAGCAGAAGACTTGTTTCATAAGGAAAAAGCTAGGGTGGAGAGAGTTTTCTCTTCTAAACACACCTTCAATATGTTCCAGAGATGCATGTGACAGATGATCAAATTAAATCATAGGAGGACCAAATCTACGTAAAAATGAAGTCTCTATCCACACTTCCCATGTCTGCATGCATAAAAGCCATGGCATAGATTTCTACCCTCACTAGACAAATTGCCTCAACAAGGAAAAACAACAGAAGTTATCCTCCAAAGTGATGATGATACAAAAGCATGCCAAGAAGAAGTATTCACTCTTCATTGATATATAGACTAAAACTGCTATAAAATGATAGAATTGGGCGAGTTACTAAAACCTCAATGTGAATTAGCTACTAAAGAGAAGGTTTCCAAGTTCACCAACAACTTCGAAGTGTTGCTTATGTCATTCTTTGAATCAAATACTCAATTTCAAACTTTCATTGGACAACTTTCAACCAGAGCTCCCATTTATTCAACATATTTTACCCAAGTGAATCTTGTTGGCTTGAGGACGAGCCAAACATAGTGTTGGAGGCCTCTTGGCATTGTAGTTGGTTATTTTGTTAGTGCGACAAAAAGAAAGGATATGTGCAATAATCTTGCACTGACTTGGTGTAGTGACATGTAGTTATTGTGCACTCATAATGTATTGTATAAGAATGCACAATGATATGTTAATAATCAATAATTAAGGACAAATAATGTTTGATAATTGTCATCTATTCTGTAATTAAGGAAAGGGGTAGTTAGAGGAGAGAGGTTGGTGTTGTTGTAGTTTTGGTTGAGGTTGTAGAGATGAAAGGATAAAGAGTTAGATTATATAAACTTCGAGAAGAGATGGATGTATAGCTACTTCTAATTGCCTATTTTCTTTTGTGTTATGAATATGGATTTGTTGTGAATGAATGATGATATATTACTTTATTAACTTTCATATAATTTTAAACTGCATTATGTTAAGTAATTCTTATAAAAATCTCGTAATAACTCTTATTCATTTCTAAAAAAATTGAATATGTCAATATTTCATGAAATTATTATCAAGTTTGTATTTTGAGCCTGTGTTCTAAAACTATGCCAACATCCACCATCATCATTGCATGAATATTCATTAAATAAGAGAGGACTTCTTCTAAATATGAAGTAAATCTAGACATGTATTTATTTTCTTCCCATATTTTTATTTTTTTTCCTCGTGATCGCCTAAGCAATCACCTCTTGACAATAGACCATATTTTAACATAATACTCCAACATATTATCCAACAAATGACAATTTTACAAAACATGATGTGGGAGGACGCGCCTACCTAAATTAGATTTTTTTATCCGTTGAGAAGTGAAGGCGAAGAGAATTGTGGGATATGAGCTCTTACATACCACTGTGTAAAAAAAACCTTAGATATTGGAAAATTCAAAATATTTTCAAATTTAAACATATAGTTCATGATCAAATGTCAAAGAGCCATCTTCACATCTATTAGTTTTTGGCGGAGCAATTAGTTTTCTCTGTACATATATAAATATTTTCAAAACTATTATATTTAATGTAGAGATATATATTTTTTTTATATTAAATTCATTATTTATTTGATACATCATTGATGTTGGACGGCTGATGTCTCACAGCCGTAAGACTTTGGTGCCCAGGGCTTCACCGTGCAAAGATGTTAGCGTCTCTGACGTCTACCGTGTAGGACATGGTTTTTCATTTGTGGTCTAAGACATTATTAGACATTATTAGGTTTTTTCATTATTATAATAACATTCATTTTTGGACATTCATACTCTTCAATCCAATACGATAAAACCATTCTTATATATTTCGATATCGAACCAATACTCCAACATTCATTAATCAAATATATTACTTTTAAGAAATATAAAAGGATATATGATATTTTGTAAGTAAATATATAAAATAATAGATGATATTTAGGAACAGAATGAGACACATTATTATGCAGTAGTTAAGGCCTTCTGACCCTCTGGTGTTGGTGCATGTGACTAATGCGCATGTCATTTAAAAATATGCACATTGTCTAGAGTCTGTATTTTGAAAGCAATGTTTCATGTTAAGTGAAAATACATTAAAATATCTTTAAATCATAAGCCAATGTTTATTTTCTTTCCACAAAAGCACATGTTTTGAAATATCATATTATCTTTATCATTAAAATTATTGTTTTATTAATGGTTTAGCATTATCATATACTTCAATTTCATTTATCATCAAGATGCTTTCATATCGGTAGTTAAAGTTAGCGAAAGATCAAATAATCTGTTTTTTAATAGCTTAAATGTTATAGCAATAGTTTCCATCTCTTTTGTCTACATTCATGAGTCTAAACAAGTTTTTTTTGTCTACATTGTATTTTCTATAGCTACTGTTTTATAGCAAGAGCTATTGTCAAAGTTAGGGGCACTGCCACCTCCTGGCTCTTGTTTATATATAGAGTGCGAAACTTAAGTTTTTTTAAAAGAGGGAAGTAAATATTTTACATTTTAATATGAAGGAAATGTGTCATTTCTTCTGGTTCAATATGGAGTTGATATGTAACATTTAAAAAACTAATAAAACAACCAATATATTTCAATATTTATCAAAGTAAACTATTTTAATACCAATATTATATATGGAATGATTAATAACTATATTTTTTTATGTCTCATAAGTTTGATGAAGGTGGAGTGAGTTACATTACATTATGAGATAAAAAAATGCAAATAAATATAACATAAACATAATGTTACTACAACCAATATATATTCAATTTAATTATGTATCTATCATGGTTGAGAGGGATCAGATCCTTTGAGGTTCAAACATATTTTAGAGTGAAAATTATTTTACACCCATTTTTGTGTATGATAAATTTAGAATTAAGATAGATCTATCCTAGTAAATAACTCTTTAAGAAAAAAAAACTTTAGTCTTTAAACACATGTGAGTGAAATTCTTAAAAGAAATTATATATATATATATCACAGAATTCTGGGCACTTCTCTATTGTGACCGGATTGACACGTGAATCAACCATCGATCACTAAAATGAGGAAACAATTCACAGAATCTCGTGCTTCCCTGGGGTGATTTGGATGGTGTGCAGATAAATTCTAGATCACAAAAATTGTTGATGAACCATGCAGACTCAACAAAATTGGATCTCACGATTTTTTCCATCTGCTCCGAGAAACTTCCAACTAGTCGACCAATTGAGCTATCTGCTTAGGATATATATATATATATTAAGACCTTCACTTAATCTCTTTAAAGACTAAAGATCTCTTTTGTTATACGGTAGGTTTTTAGATTGCCCTATTGTGTTAGATGGATGTGAAACATTAAGACAGTGTCAGCCATTGGAGTTATGGAACGCTTCACGACGTTTCGAGTCAAAAATCGCATATGTCGTCAGCTGATGACGTAAATCGACGTCGCCATCTGACTGTGTGGAAGCCAGGTATGTCTGGTTGAAATTCTTGCTTATTGTGATTTAAAATGACAGGCCGAAACCTAATTTCTATCAACCGTTGAATTTTTGTGGTTGCTTTCACTCATAATCTAACATTGGGTAAACAAACTTGACTTTCAAAGATTGGGTTGGTATGTATAGAGATAATAAGATGTATCAGCCGCCCCCCGTACCTTGTACCTTGTCGCTTTTCAATCTGCTACATTCACTGCATCCACCCATGCTTTCTTTTTCACTTCTATTTGCAAGTCCTCCCTCCAAGTCGTGGTATGTAAAGTTTCCATGCAGTGGTAAGGGAGTATACATTCACTTCATCCACCCAGGCTTTCTTCACTTCTATGTGCAAGTCTTCCAAGTCGTGGTATGTAAAGTTTCCATGTAGTGGTAGGGGAGTAAGCTTAAAAAAAATTATATCATTTGTATTGGGGGATGTTTGGTCACAATTAGGTGATTTGATTATTTGTTAAAATTGTAATTTTGATTGTTTAAATAGCAGTTTTATTTGCAGAAACGGATGAAGTGTTCTCTATTACTCGTAGGACACCCTTATTATGCAATTCCAACAATCTTAAACAACTATTTCAACAATTCCTAGTGGATTTTGGCTAGAAAAATCACTTAATAAATTATATAGTTATCAATCGCAATCTATCTCCATTGACTTTTACTTGCTAGCTTTGTCTTATTTTTATTTTCATACCGTCCATATAAAAATGGTGGTTGAAATAGAAGATCATTAAACCTTTAACTCTTGAGATGTTGCAGTGAATGTCATACCCTACCTCTCTTGCATCCCACCAATAGTAGCTTGATCCCAAGCAATTTTTAGTGGAAGTTTTTTCTTATTGCCTTTTTCAATATGTGTAATACGAGTAGTTTGAGAGAGTAATTCATCCCATGTAACCTTCACAAAAGCATATGCAGAAGGCTTTATAGTTAACTTCCAAGGTTATACACAATTGACAAGTTTAACAATAGTCCATATGTTTGATGTAAGCATTGTCTTTGCTTCAACTAAAATAAGTACTTCGAGTTTCATGTCTTCCAAATCTATTTCAATAGAATAATCGTGTCTTACCCTTGTAGCAACAATTGATGCAATAGGACAATCTAGGTATCTATATTTATAGATGGACTTACCAAATGACTCTTTTGTGGAAGCATACGACAAAGTATTTGTACGAGCCATAAGTAATCTCTAGTCTTATATAGTGGGCATTGCATCCCTAAAATTCATCAACAAATGACAATAATATTTTTTATTGTGGCTTTGTTATCTTGTTGAAACACAATATCAATTGTCATAAAAATTGGGAATGAGTTCTATAATTCTTTTATAATACCTTCACATGCATACATAGTTTTATCCCTAACATGTGGTAGTTGTTCCAAATAACTAGTCAGTATAATTGACCTTCATCCAAAAAAAATAGCTGAATTTTTAAAGAAATCTTGGCGAATTCTTGATTTGATTTTTATTAACATATTTCTTCTAATGAAACATATTCATGTATGCGGATATATTTTACATGTTTCATCTCTTGTTGTAATGTAATTAAACATGATCCTTGTAAATTAGTTATCTCTTTGTTTGATATATAAAGTGAAAATTGGATTGTTACTGCATATATATTGAAAGTTATAACCCTTGTAGAACAGGTAAAAAAGGTAAGGGACTCTTCTTTGATAGAGATTAAGTTTCAAAAGCGTGTTAAATAGCTCCAATCAAATAATACTTTCATATACTTGGATTTCTTTAGATTATTATACATAGTGAATTAACCCATGTTATATAATGGTCAACAATAATACTATATGTTCTTGGTTTCATAACCTCCAAACTGTCATATGAATATAAGCCAATGATAAAGAATGGACTTCAATATTTGATTATGAGATATGAAATGAGTTGCACAATTGGAAATGTATTTGTCCAGAAAATTTGAGTGCTAGTTAGGAAAGCATCACGATCCCTATATCCAAGTATCTCAATCTCATTGTAATTTATAAATTTATTCTTATACAACTCACAATTGACCTCCCACACATGCTTCCTAGAATCTCTATGTGAGTTAGAACTTATTCTTTTTCATATTAATTTGGATTGACTAGAATGAATGAATTACAATTAACATGCCAAATTTTGTATTAATTTTTTTTTAATTATATATGATCTCATCCTATGTGTGGGCTATATCTCTTGGGAATCACAA
Source organism: Pseudotsuga menziesii (assembly GCA_001517045.1). Classification (NCBI taxonomy): domain Eukaryota; kingdom Viridiplantae; phylum Streptophyta; class Pinopsida; order Pinales; family Pinaceae; genus Pseudotsuga; species Pseudotsuga menziesii. Next base: position 103,156 of record LPNX010887254.1, on the reverse strand, counting down.
AAAGGTTTCGTACAATACCAACTCAAACCAACAAAATTATACAATCTTGTCATATTCTCGAGCAAGAATTGCTCCACCTTGATACAACCTCTACAGGTTCAATATCGACTTCGACAGATTCAACACCTTGACATGCATCGCCGACATATTATCTCTATGTCATCTAGTTGACTAACAACTAACGAACTATGACATATTGTCTCTCCATATTCCAGTTGTCTATAATGGTTGAACTTCTGAAACCGTTCCAAATTCTCTTGTAACTGAACGTAAGAGGAAGACAACCCAAGAATTCTTAACACTCTATTTAAGCATGTACATTATTGTAATATACGAGCAGTAATAGGGTAGTAATGGAGGGACAGAGATTGGTTCGAATTCTTGCATATTGTCTGTGTGTGTGTGTGTATGTTTATATGTGCAGCGTATTTCCTGCTTTGATTATTATTAATATTCTTATGCCATAATAGTACTCGATTCATGCAATCGAATTGTTGTCCCCGTCGTGCACCTAGGCACACCCTGATCATTGGTATCGGATCTTGTTCATGCTTAAGACCTTTGTAGAAACTTATGTCGAGGTTACCTGACTTATGCTTGTTTAAACACACTCGCAAACTCAACAATCCAAGAAGACGCTACCTTCGACTTTAGAGTATCTATATACTTGCACCACTAGATTGAAGATGACCAAAGAACAAACAATAGACATGTAACTGACGAGACAGAGAAATTCATAGAGCAAGAACTGGATTGACAACGAACCGAAATGTTCACCAAATTCAATGATATTATCACGCGATTCACCTCGACATCAAGAGGATTCTCAACACGATCCAACTCCAATAAAATCGGTCCATTCAAGGTGCAAATGAACTTGTACATACCAAATATTGAAGGAAAAATTGACGCAGAATATGTAGACAATTGGGTACAACAACTAGAATCCTATTACTCTGTGAACCAACTCTCAGAAGCTGAAAAATCACCATTGCATCCTTAAATATGTCAACCTCTATGCACTGTTGGTGGGATAACCTATTGACAAAGATGGAGAAAGATGGATACCCCATAGATAAATGGGAGAAATTTGTCGAGTGCATCCAAAAGGAGTTCTACCCACCCAAAAACATTGAACAATAGTATAAAAAGTGGTGGCAACTAAGGAAACGGAAAGACTAGTTTGTGCAGAGTTACATCGATGAGTTTTATTAACTAATTAGAGAGACTTGGCATTCAATAAGAAGATAGATTGCTTGTTTTGAAGTATGTCAGTGGATTGTCCCTGTACATTCAACAAGAGATGGAGTTTTTGACTATCAGTACAATTGCGGATGCATCCCACTATTCTAGTAAGATGGAATCCAAATAGAAAGGAAAAGCATCCTTCGTGACTAAGACGACAGGTGGAACATCCAACAAGAAGTCACCAGCTGACTTCGACAAGTCAAGACACCTGTCTTAGCCGACCCTGCCAAAGAAATACCATGGAAACAAGCACTCTTAGAAAGAAAAGAGGGAATGTAGAAAGAAAAACCTATCGGGAAAAGGTGTGATTACCACAATTCATCATGGCATGATACGTCTGAATACAAGGCTCAGAAGAGATTTTTGGAAAAATTTTCTACCTCTGACTTGTCCAAAAAAACCCTCATAGAATATGACCCAGAATCATCGACTCTTATGACATCAACATTGATAACTACAACAACCTTGACTATCATAAAATAGGAGGAATGAGAGTGCCTGCCATACACATATATGGGTTCAAAAAAATCCATTGCATTTGATTCTGGATAATGGCATCCAAAAGAAATTTCTTTTTGAATATATTGTGAATAAACTAGGTCTTATCACCACTCCACATCCTCAGATTTATAATATCATTTGGATGAAGGATGGACATGAACTGAGGATCACTCGACAATGCAAACTCACCTACTTCATTAAGACTTTTAAAGATGAAGTACTCTATGATGTGGCACTGCTTTCCATAGACGACTCCTTGTTTGGGAAACCTTACTTATGGGATCTACATTGGAGTTATCATTCACGGCCTCAGAAGGTGATTATAAAAATATGGAACCAATGGTACGGTATACCAAAGCGACGACTAACACCAATAGTTGTTATGATATCTGTTAAATAGACAAATAATCTCATCAACCATGCTCAAAGATTCACGTTGATCATGATCAAGCTTTAGCATCCTAGGAAGACTACAACAATCAGTCGACTCACCTACCAGTGCAGCTCCCAACAACAACAACAGATCGATAATATTCTTGATGAATAACAAAATGTATTTCAAGAGCTAGATGGAGTACCTCTACATTTCCAGGTAAAACACTCCATTGAACTTACTCCTGGTTCTTAATTACCTAACACATCTACTTATAAAAGATCCATTATTGAGAATGAAGAGATTCACGGATAAATTCAATATTTGGTCAACAAAGGTCACATTTGACCCAACTCCTCTCTTTGTAAAATTGCCGTCGTCCTCATTCCAAGTAAAGATAGGACTTGGTGCATGTGCATCAACTATCGTGATCTCAACAAGATTTTGGTAAATAATTGATACCCTCAGCAAAGGATAGACAAACTAATCGACTATCTGAAAGGTGCTAAATTATTTACTAAGCTCGACCTCAAATCAAGATATCTTCAAATTCCGATCGAGCCCACTGATGTATGGAAAATTTCTTTCAAAACCAAGGAAGGATTGTTTGAATGGTTAGTCATGCCTTTTAGCTTAACAAATTCACTTGCGACCTTCATGCGATATATGGATTCCATTCTTCGACCTTTCATCAAGTACAAGTGTGTCATTATCTACCTAGATGATATCTTGATTTTTAGTCAATCGTGGGAAGAAAATGTCTGACAATTTCAACAAGTCCTCAACATGCTTCGACAACATTAACTCTATTTGAACATGAACAAATGTTCATTTATGATAGATAAGATCAAATATTTTGGGTATGTAATCGACTATGTAGTCATTCATGCCGATCCAAACAAAGTACAAACCATTAAAGACTGGCCCATTCCTCAAAGAATTCATGAACTAAGAATTTTTCTTGGTTTGGTGAATTTTTATCGACGATTCATACTCGAGTTCAACCATATAGCCTGGCCTTTGAATCAGTTGACTAAGGGAAATGGGAAAAATGTCTTCAGATGAACATCGACATAACAACACAATTTTGAATAGCTCTTGAACACAAGATCTGTACTACACTAGTACTTGTGTTACCTGATTTGCATCATCCTTTTGATATTGAGACAGATGCATCGGACTATGCCTTGGGCATAATGATCACACATTTTGGTCACCCAATCGCTTTTCATTCTAAAACTTTTAACGACACCGTCAGAAGGTATTCGGTGTATGAAAATGAACTATATGCCATTGTGCAAGGCCTTAAGCAATGGAGACATTACATTCTTGGAAAAGAGATGATTATTCTTACTGAACACAAGCCTTTACAGTTCGGCTCATCCCAGTTGAAGTTACAAAAAACTTGACAACTCAAGTGGATAAATTACCTGTAACAATTCCAATTGGTAATTAAGTATCGAAAAGGTAAATCCAATATTGCATTCGATTGTCTGAGTCGACCATCCATTACTCTCCTTTTTACAGTAATGAGTATGTAGGCCTACAACACCACTACTTATCCTGAATTGTATTCAGTAGACTGCGACTTTTCTGCAATTTATCAACAGCTTCAAACTGACCCGTCGTTTACTACCGACTATTTCCTGAAAGATACCTTGCTATAAAATCTTGGATAGCTTTGTGTACCGATAGGTGAACACCGACATAAGCTAATTTGGGATGCGCACTACAACAATACTGCATTACACTTTGGAGTAGTGAATACAATTTCCATCCTCTAAAAGTAATTTTATTGTACCTCACCTAAGTCTGACTTAAAAATTTACATTTGATCATGTGTGGTTTGCACAGTTGCTAAACCATCGAATCAACGACAAGGATAGTACACTCCTTTGTCGGTTCCTGGTCGACCATGGGAATCTATTTCTATGCACTACTTGATGAGATATCCGACTACCAAACATCAGCATGATGATATCTTAGTATTATTCAATATATTTTCCAGTATGGCCATTCTCATTCCATGCAAGAAGAGTACAACATTGCAACAAACTGCTCGACTCTTCTTCGAACATGTATGGAAACATTATAACTTACCTACAACCATCATTTCCAATAGAGATGCCATATTTCTCAACATATTTTGGAAGAATCTATGGAAACAGCTTAATACGAGAGTTTGCTTATCATCAACTTCTCAACCTTAAACAAAGGGATAGACTGAAGTTGTGAATTGCTTGGTAGTAGAACTGCACCGCATGTACAACCACAAGCATTGTCGTACATGGGATGAAAGTATTCCATATATACAACATAGTTACAATTTTTATTAGCACAAATCTACAGGAAAGAGTTGATTTGATATTTGGTATGGATTTCAACCCTGAGCACCCATTCACTTCATTATTTCATCGACATAGTTGAATGACACCGACTTTGACTGGCGAGAAGTTGAAAAATCATCGAAGTTTCGAGATCAAATATGCAACTTCCATAAACAAGCACATAAAATGTTGCAATGAGATAATGTGAAAGCTAAGGCTTGAAATGATAAGCATCACATCCCTCATTCATTTCAAAATGGGGATCAGGTCTGGCTGCATCTCAAGAATGAATGGTTCACTGGTCCATGCATGAAGTTGAATCCTTTGTGATATGGTATTACATTATTCTTAAGAAGATTGGAGAAAATGATTTCTAGCTCAACATTCCTTCATTCCTAGGTCTGCATCCAGTATTTAATGTGGATCTACTTTGACCATATCGCACACCACTATTGGGTCAAAAATAATTGTAGACAACAGAACCTGAAGACACCCATCCAGATGTTTAGGAGCCTCTTCCTTGAAAAACCATTGTGGGATGATGAATACGCCATAAAAGGAGAATGCAATTCCCTTGTTTCAGGTGGATAAAGACGGACAACTTCCAACACAAGGAAATGGTACTCTGCTACTAAACTAACCAACAAGTTTCCTCATTTGTACAAGCAAACAATGGAGACAATTGTTTCTTAAGGAAGGATGTATGATCCGCCCAACAGTTGGAATTGATTTTTGGAGAGGACGGGTGCCAACATTGACTTTGACAATTCTGCAACTCGACATGAACTCAATAGGTTTAATATCGACTTCAACAGATTCAACACCTTGACATGCATCATCGACATATTTTCTCTTTATCTTCTGGACAACTTTCGACCGACGAACTACGACAAATTGTCTCTCTCTTCCAGTCATCTATAATAGTTGAACTTCTTAAACCATTCTAACTTCTCTTGTAACTAAACGTAATGGGAAGACAACCCAAGCATTCTCAACATTCTATTTAAGCATGCACATTATTGTAATATACAGGAAGTAATAGGGAAGTAAAGGAGTAATAGATATTGATTCGAATTCTTGTATATTGTCTGTGCATGTGTATGTTTCAATGTGTAGTGTATTTCATGCTTTGCTTATTATTAATATGCTTCCACCATAACAGTACTCGATTCATGCAATTGAACTATTGTCCCCGCTGTGCACCTGGCGCACCCAAATTAAGAATAGAGCTAAATCATGAAAACATGTGTATAATAGCTACATTCTTCCACAGTAACCATTTAAAATCACATCATAATTTATCATAGTACTATGATTTTGCAACATATATAAATGTAAGGTGGTCCATATCCACAGGTTGCTCGGTATATAGATTTATAAGAGATTTAATATTCATCATTAAATGTATCAACATGCACTTATTTGGAAATATTCATAACAACATTTAGAACCACAACTACATTAAAAAATATGAAGCTCTAGTATCCATTGTCATGTCCCTTATGCACCTATGTCCTTGTCAACATTGGTTTCAGATAATGAAATCATGTATTCACATGTTGTTGACTCATTTGGATTCTCAATATGAGAGACATGCATCATCATATTAGGGAATGCCTCTGTTCTTTTCATAATTTGCCACATATTTTTGGTACTTCATGATCACACACTTCGAAATACTAAGTTTTTAGTCTCTATTTTCCCTCCACATCATCATTGTTTCATGATTATGTGGATTCAATCTGTCATAATTGCATATAGGTTCATAATTTTTTCTCCATTCTCATCAACATAAAATTTTGACTTGTCCCATAGCTCCCATATGACTTATATGTATCAACATACGAATTTTCCTAGCTTGTTTCAAAGGAAATATTTTTCATTGCAAGTTATGTGATGATCAACATAATTAAGAAGTTCTTCATATTCCATCATATGATCAAATTGAGATATTTATTGTGTTCCTTTAATAAAGGATGATAATCACCATTAATTATAACCTAAATATTTCTCTAATGTTGATCACGTGGATTCATTGCATGTACACATCTATCAAAACAACTTTTTGTAGATGTAACTTGTGAAGGATATTTGTAGTTTAAAGTATCTATTTCAGGAGCATCTTTTAACCATTAAAATCAATGCCTGTGTTTTTTTTAACTAAAGGAGATCTTATATCGGTTTAATTGTATATGATATGACCCCAAGGGGAGAACATATGGGTTTAGTTTTATATTTAATGGATTAAATATATATGTAACTGTGTTTCACCTAGTAAAGGGTGTGTTGGGATTTTGTTGCATTGGTGAGAAATTTTTTCTTTTTTCTAGCTAGGATGTGATCTAGACAATAGTCAATGATTAGTAGTGAGACTTGTTACTCCTAAATTTTGCACTAGACTATCATATTACAAAGTTCAGTAACCTCAAAGATCAATTGAATTTTGGTCAAGACAACGTCGAAGAGGCTAGGTTTAGCGTAGGAAAATCTTAGTCACTAATTACATCAAACTCTATAATAAACATACATCAGAAGCCTAAATCTTGGAAAATGGGTACTAAAACAAACATAACTCAACCAAGAAACAAAAATATTAGATGAAAGTACAAGGCTCACGAAATATTACCCTAACACATTCATTTGGCCAATAATTTATTTCATGATAACATTCTAAAGGAAACCATTAAATGTTTTAATATAATAAATACTATAGGAATTTACAATAAAAATATTACTACAAAATATTTTGGAATCAAAAGAACAAATTATACTAAGTTGCACATGCATTCATATTCAAACAAGTAGCAGAAACTAGCTTACAAAAGATAATATAGTCCATCCAAAAAACTATAGGAGTTTCTGATTATCATAGATAATAGACTAATAATTTTTTCCTTTACAAAGTCTAAGATCTCTCTCTTGACCCTCTCAACTCTCAAATCCCTTAAAAAGTCTTGATATTTCCATTTATAATTACAAATTACTTATAGAACAAAATTCTAATCTAAGAAAAATGGATTGAGAATTAACCTAAGGACTAAAAATATAAACAATATCTCTGATCCACATTTAATGGGGTTCTTTTTTACTAGTTTGACCTTAGCTTCGATCTGTAAGATGTATCCACCAAGCTTGGAATTTAGAGTAATCTCTTTGTTGAGGATATGATTAGAGTCTATTTTTCATACCTGTTGGCCTTTACTTTCGACCGACCTAGGTTTAGACCCTTCGTTCATCAACAAGACCCAAGATATTCGGGCCCGACAGAGGGAAACTCCATTGGTAACACTTGCGAAATAGATGCAATCTCACCATATATATCTTATGGAGACTTCCAAAACCAGTTTTTTGTAGTCATATCAAGGATTTCACTCTTACTGTATTATCATGTTACTTGATTGAAGACGACACTTAAAATTTTGTTTATATTCATCCATTTAATATAACTATCTACCATTCAGTCGACATAAATAGAAGCATATAACATAAAGTATTATCTAATATTTACTCAGTATAGATGCGACACAAATATAAGTTCCTTCATCATTAATCATGTGTGACATATTCAGATAAACTCATCTATATCAATTATGCATTCAACACAAAACACAAATTAAACGCGCATAGATAAGATGTAATGTGGAAACACATACGAGAAAAACCACAAAGGTTATCTTTATATGGCATGAGAATTGGTTTGGAACCTTTGGTCTGCGCACTCATCTTGCACACTCTTATTTAGATATTATTTACAATTCGTACATTCATCTCTTGTCTCATACTCTCTGATTTTGGTCTCTCTATCTCTTCTTCTTTTACTTGTCGATGCACACACAACCTAGATCTATTCTCTAACTAAGCAATTGTCTCTATCCTCAACCAATGACTACCAACCCACACCAGTTAAGCTAAACACCTCCTACACACTGCTCTACAGAACAATTGTCCCTATAGTGCGCTGGTTTTGTCACATCTTTCGCAACAACTTGCTAGATAAGACTTTGGTTGTGAACCAAACAACAATATCATTGATGGAGGAAATAGAAAAACCTCTCGTGTCTCTTGTAAGGTCATACTTTTCTTTCAACTTATTTTTCAATGTATTATATGTGTCATTTACCGCAAAGAATGGTGTTGGGTTTACCCTTATAAGAGGGAGTTCTATAATAAACACTATTAGCTCAACGTCCACTGAAATCTTATGGTCAAGCCATAGACAACCACCATGGAAACATACAAGAAATTGCTTGACACAGACATTCACTTATGTTGTGTGGACAAAATGTGGCATTGCATCAACGACAGTATTCTAGATTTATCTATTCCTCTTTCCCATTTCATTGGAAGCATGTGGATAGGTTCATCCTTTGTTTCTCGAACAATAGTCATGTATCTGCCCATTTCCAACTTTGGAAACTTTTGCAGGTCATGATCGACAAAGCCCATATTTTACAGATTCTGAATAATATTTTTCATGACCCAAACTCCTTTCAATAAAACAAGTGTTACCAGAGAATGACTTGCATTTTTTTTCTAATTCTAACCTTTAGCACATCGATTGGTCTCGGTGGAACATAATTTGACAACATGGATGAAGATCTTGTTGTTTCATCATCTAGTGGAGGCATTGTTGCGCACAGTTTCCATGGTGGTTTACAAGTTCAGAACCGATGTGTTCTAAAGTTGTTAGTTCTGTCGACCCCAATTCTTATCGCACCTTCTCATGTATAGGTTGAGTGAGACCTATAACTTTCTCTTCTTATGCTTGCAGTTCTGTGGCCCAGTCAATTCTTCTTTGTTGTTTTGTTTGCAGTTTTTCTACTTGATGTTGTAGCTTCTTCATGTTAGCAACCTTCTCCATTTTCTCTACTATCAGAAACTTCTATAGATCTATCTTGATTCTATTGAATTTTTCCTCAATAGTGTGAAACTGCTCTTAGTATCTGCTCTAATTCTTCATCATCAATCAAACATTCCCAATATTGAGAAACTTACTAGATCGCCTTGGCACAAAGTTCCTTTACTTCTCAAATATTCATTGCATCCTCAGTTGTTGCTTTTATTCGTTCTACCAGTACCTATGGAGGTGTACTAGGATTTATTTGCAATTCAAGCTCTGGAACTCGCTTATGAAGGTTCTCCATGACTTCTCCAAGTCGAAATACCTTGGCTTCTGAAAAAATTTCTTCTATGATTCCTTCATCTGTGAAATTGCTAAAAGCCAATATAATAGCCGCATCTAGTTGATGTCTATCCTCCTGTGATGTTTTTTCATTTTTCTCTGAATCTTGAGTTGTTTTCTTCAACTTATTAATAGTTTTGTGCGAGGACTTCACTTGATTAACCAATGCACATTCCCTATCCTTCATTTCTGCTAATGCAAAATTTTGTGGCATGTACTTTGTACACGGACAACGAAGAAAAGTCCATAGTAATATGAACAAGGTCTTTGATCGTGGTATTCAACTCTGGTGTACCAAAGTCAATTTCTTGACCTAGTACTTGAATCTTTTTAGGTGGAGTTGGCATTGAAGATTCCTTGACCAATCGCTCCTTAGATGGACCATCTTGGTCCAACGACACAATCGAGTATGGTTTTTTGTCAACTGCCACATGAACTTATTTTGTTGCTTTACAGAGTGTCTACAGTAAATCTATTATGCTTCTTGTCAACTCGCTTTGTATTTTATCCATTTTTTTGTAGCTTTGATTGGAAACTTCTTCCATTATTTCTGTCAAAAGAGTGTAATCATCATTGTGTGACCGATGACTCCAAATGAGTGGTCGACCTTCCTCTTCTTTCTACTTTTCTTGACGTTTTCTGAACTCTTTCCATTATCCCCTAACTCTAGATATGCCAGGGTTATGTTAGATTCATCAAGACTAAGAGAGATTATCGAGTTTTCTTAACTAGTGGATCCCCCCCTTGATCTCCATCCTTATTTTTTGATGGATCACCCTATCGCAACTCCCCTTCTTCCAACAGTTGATCATCTGTGACAGTAACTTACCATTTTGTAGTGCAATCATGAACAATGGAAACAATTTAAGAAGTAGTTATATGAAATTATGTCACAATCCATTAGTTTTGTGGACCCTGTGGAGGCTGCAAAAATATCTTATGAGACCCAATAGAAAATCTTATAATGTTTCTTAATCATTTTACAGTTGCTTTGGTGATTCTGGATTGCTTCCGAATATAATGTCGAAGGGCCTCTCCTTGTAAAAATAATTCGAAATTGTTGTATTTTTGTGTCTCATGTTTATCTTTATCGAACCAAAGATTCTGGTGTCCATCTCCTCGACATGGGACCCAAACATCTACCCCTTAGTAGTTTGGTGGTTCCGTCCATGCAACAAAACAAATCAAAATTAGTAACCACAATTTACATAATGGGATACATTTTTATTGTACCTCCTCCACATCTACTAATAGCTCATTTAGCAGATAGTGTGACCAGTTAAGCTAAACACCTGCTACACACTACTCTGCTACAACAGTTGTCCCTACAGTGTGTTGGTTTGGCAGAATCTTTTGCAATTGCTTGCTAGATAAGACTTTTCCTGTTAACCAAACAACAGTATTGTTGATGGAGGAAATAGAAAAACCTCTCGTGTCTCTTGTCAAGTTGTACTTTTCTTTCAACTATTTTTCAATGTTGTATATATGTCATTTCCTGCAAAGAATGGTGTTGGGTTGACTCTTGCAAGAGGGAATCCTATAATCAACGCTATCATCTTGACATCCACTGAAATATTTTGGTCGAGCCATAGATAGCCACCATGGAAACATACAAGTAGTTTCTTGAAAAATACATTCACTTCTGTTGTGCAGACAAAATGTGGCATGTGCATCTGTGACAGTATTATCTATTTATCTAGTCCTCTTTCCCATTTCGTTGGAACCATGTGGATAGGGTCATCCTCTGTTTCTCAAACAATAGTCATATATATTGCCATTTCCAACTCTAGAAACTTTCGCGAGTCATGATAAAAAAATCCCATCTTCTATAGGCTCAGAATAATATTGTTCATGACCTGAATTCCTTTCAGTACAACAGACATTACCAGAGAATACCTTGCATTTTTTCCAATTCTAACCTTTGGAGCATCGTTTGGTCTCAGTGGAACATAATCAGACAACATGGATGCAGATTCTACAGCTTCATCATCTAGTGGAGGTGATGTTGTGCACGGTTTCCATGGTGGTTTAAAAGTTCAGAACCGATGCGTTCTAAAGTTGTTAATTCTTTCGACACTAATGCTTGTCGCACCTTCTCATGTACAGGTTGAATGAGACCTGTAACTTTCTCTGCTTATGCTCTTAACTCTATGGCCCAGTGGGTTTTGCTTTGTTGTTGTTTTTAGAGTTTTGCTACTTGACGTTGTAGCTTCTTCATGTCAGCATCCTTTGAGATTTTCTCTATTGTCTGCATCTTCTTTAGATCACTCTTCATTTTGTTGAGGTTTTCCTCAGCAATATGAAACTTCTCTATTATCTACTCTAAATATTCATTATCGATCAAGGTTTCCCATGATTGAGAAACTTACTCAACCGCCTTGGCACAAAGTTCCTCTACTTCTCAAATATTCGTTGCAGCCTTAGTTGTTTTTTTTCTTCGTTCTGCCAGTACCTCTGAAGGTGTACTGGGATTTATTTGTAATTCAAGATTCACGACTCACTTACACAGGCTCTCCATGAATTTACCAAGTCGAAATACCATGGCTTCTAACAACATTTCTTCTATGATGCCTTCATCAGTGAAACTGCTACACGCCAATGTAATAGCCGCATCCATCCGATGTTTATCCTCCTGCGATGTTTTTTGTTTATGATTTGAATTTTGAACTATCTTCTTCAACATATTAAAAAATTTGTGTGAGGATTTCACCTGATTAACCAACACATGTTCTGTATTCTTCATTTATGCTACTGCATCATTTTGAGTGGCATGTACTTTGTACACAGGTAGCGCAGAAAATTCTATACTAATATGAACAAGGTCCTTGACCACGGTATTCAACTCTAGTGTACCTAAGTCAATTGCTTGACCTAGTACTTGAATATTTATAGGTGGAGTTGGCATCGACGATTCCTTGACTGGTCCCTCCTTAGATTGACCATCTTGGTCCAACGACATAGTCGAATATGGTTTTTGATCAAATTCCACTTGAACTTCTTTTACTGCTTTGCGAAGTGTTTGCAGTAAATCTATTATGCTGCTTTTCAACTCAGTTTGTCTTTCATCCATTTTTTTGTAGCTTTGATTGGAAACTTCTTCCATTGTTTCTATCAAAAGAGTGCAATCATCATTGGTGGGTCTGATGACTCCATGTGAATGGTCGAACTTCCTTTTTTTCAAAATTTTCCTAACTTTTATGAACTCTTTCCCTTATCCCCCAACTATGGATTTGTCAGGGTTGTGCTATATTCATCGATACTGTGAGAGATTCTTGGGTTTTTTTAACTAGTGGATACCCCCTTGATCTCCATCTTTCTTTTTCAATGGATCATCCTATCACGACTCTCCTTCTGCATATAGTTGATTGTATGCAACAAGAACTTACAATTTTGTATGACAATTGTGAACAAGCATCAATTTAAGAGGCAGTTAGCTGAAATTGTGTTGCGATCCATTGGTGTTGCGGGCCCTGTCGAGGTTGTAAAAATATCTGATGGGACCCGACCAAAAATATTATAATGTTTCTAAATAATTTGATGATTTCTTTGGTGATTTTGGCTTTCTTCTAAATATAATGTCGAAGGGCCTCTCCTTGTAAAAAGAGTTTGACATTGTTGTCTTTCTGCATATCAAGTTTATTTTTTTCGAACCATAGATTTTGGTCTCCATCTCCTTGGCATGGGACTGGAACATCTACCCCTTGGTATTTTGGTGGTTCCTCCCATGCAACAAAAGAAATCAAATTAGTAACCACAAATAACAAAATGGGATACCTTTTTCTTATACCTCCTTTGCATATGTTAGCAATTCATTTAGCAGATAATGCGATTAGTTAAGTTGAACAACTGCTACACATTGCTCTTTTGCAAATATTGTCCCTGCAGTGCACTAGTTCAGTCAAATCTTTCACAACAACTTGCTTGATAAGACTTTGGTTGCGAACTGAACAACAGTATCATTGATGGAGCAAATAGAAAAAACTCTCGTGTCTTTTGTCAGGTCATAATTTTATTTCAACTTATTTGTCAATTCCGTATCTATTTCATTTCTTGCAAAGAATGGTGTTGGGTTGACTCCTACAAGAGGGATCCATATAATCAACATTATCAGCTCGACATCCACTAAAATATTATGGTCAATCCATAGGAAAACACCATGGAAACATACAAACAGTTGCTTGACACATACATTCACTTCTGCTATGTAGCCAAAATGTGGCATGTGCATTAGTGACATTATTCTCGATTTATCTAATTTTCTTTCCTATTTCATTGGAAGCATGTGGATAGGTTCGTCCTTTGTTTCTCAAATAGTATTCATGTACATGTCCATTTCCAACTCTATAAACTTTTGCAATTCATGATCGACAAATACCATCTTCTATTGATTTAGAATAATATTTTTCGTGAATCGAACTTCTTTCAGTACAACAAGTGTTACCAGAGAATACCTTTCATTTTTTCCAATTCTAACCTTTGGCACATTGGTTGGTATCTACGGAACATATATAAAAACATGGATGCATATCATGTTGCTTCATCATCGAGTGGAGGCGCTGTTGTGCGTGATTTTTGACTTGAAGAACATTTCATCTTCGACGTTCCAGGTGGGTATGGTCTCAAATTAACCTCAATCCTTAGATCTGGCTGTGAAACAACCTATGTTTTCTCTTCCATGATCGACGTTGACGATGGAATCTCAAGACTTGATTCTTGAATAGTGATCGTACTGGAAACATAAATGACCATAGTTTGTAAAAAAATGCCTTTGGTTCTCACAATTGCAGACAATTATTCAACACTCATATTTGAATGCAATAGAATGAATGAAACTTCGACACAAAGATGATTTTCATCACATTGGGAAATACTTTTAATCATTACAAGGAAAGCCCCAATCAAAGCATCACTTTTCCTATCAGTTCGTTGGTATTTATTGTGCATTAATGGAGGAAGTGACCAAAAGCATGCCCCCAAAATCTCCCATGTCCTTTCATTAACTGCTATCCAACTACCACTTGTGACCAAAATTCATTGTGTGACAACAATTCTTTTCCTACGACAGGACTATGGCCTACGACACAATTCTTTCCTTGTGATAAATGGATAATATGTACCAACAATTTTTGTTATGTGATAGTCATATAGTCTGCGACAACATTTTTCTTCAACTATGACAAACACACATTTTGTAACCCTTTTCTTTCTCTTTCGATAAACATAAAGTATGCAGTAATTTTCGTTCTCATTCGACAGAAAAATAATCTATGACATTTTTCTTTCTCTTTCTACAGGAAGATAGTCTACGACCAAACACTTGTAAACTTGAAACAAAAAACACTTATATTTTTTTAGAAATAATGCTCATAACCAACACTCATAAATTTGCGACTTTTTTTCTTTTTATTTTTCTTTTCTATTTTTTGCATCTCAATTTTTTTAATTCTCAAGCTACGGCTATCCTAGTAATATTTTAGCCAAAATACATTCACCTATCCCTTGAAAGGTGTTCCATCTAACTTCTTCAATTGTATTGTTCCTCCTTCAATGATATGAAGAACAATATACGGTCCCAACCAATGTGTCCTAAGCTTTCTAGGATGCTTCAAAAACTTAGTGTCATAAAGGAGAATAAGATCCCAAATGTGAAATTGCTTATTCTTAATATGTCAGTCGTGCCAAGATTTATGTCGCACCTTCAACATTCTATTGATAGTTTGCGAAAAAACTCTCTTCCTCCAACTGGACCAACTGTAACATTCTTTATTCAACAGCGTCAACACTAGTCACTTTAGTAATCATAGCTATCCTTAGACTGGTTACAATATAATCCATCGACTTGACAACTTATTTCCATAAACCAGTCAGAATGGAGTTTGTACTTTTAGCTTTTTATAGTGGTGTGTATGCCCATAATATGGCCAATATTTTCTTATCCCTATCATATTTTTTAAAATTATAGATCTTTTTCAATGCGTTCTCCAAAATCTTATTGAAACCCTTGACAACACCATTCGCTTATGGGTGATATGACATCATCTTCTGGTGTTGAATATAGAATTCTTCAGTTAATTTGTCAATCAAATGATTGATAAAGTGAGTTCCTTGATCACTTATCAAAATCTTTGAGCATCCAAATCGGTTCACTACAGTTTCAAATAAAAACTTGGCAGCGGTCGCAGTAGTACAATCCTTGACTGGCGTTGCTTCAACTAATCTAGTTAAGTAATCTGTCACAGTGATAATGTATCATGCACATGTTCTTTCCCCTGGTGGATTAATAGCTCCAACAAAATCAACAACCTATTTGCAGAATGCCTAGAAATTTATCTAAGGTACTAAGGGAATTTCATCTTGTCATGATAACTTTTCAGTTCTTTGACAGATGTTACAACTGTGACAATATTCTCTAGCATATGCATGTAGTTTAGGCGACCACAATCCTTCCTGTAAAAATTTTTGTACTGTAGTTTTTCCTGTATAATGGTCTCCTACAAAACTAGTATGCGCTTCATTTAATATCATCGGTCACTCATGCTCCAAAATGAAACTATGAAGAATTTTATCTGGTCCCATTTGTATAACTGTCCAGCTATCAACTTGAAATGTATTGCTCTTACCACTAACTGTTTCTTCTGCATTGTAGTGAATCTCGCTGGTGCATATGTCGTACTCAAGAATTTTATAATATCTATGTAATCGTCATTAAAAATCTTGACCATAAATAATTGTGCATTGGGAAGACTATCATCAAGATTACTAGGTTCTTCTCCACTTCCTATCCTCTACAGATGGTTAGGTCTTGAATTTAGTTTGCCTAGCTTAACAATAATGTTGAAATAAAATTATTGGAAAAGGAGAATCTATCGACAAATATTTTCCTCCATCACTGGCTTATTGACCAGGTATTTCAACGAAGAATTATCTATGTACATTTTGAAATGTCCACCTAGAAAATAGTGTCACAACATTTGAAGCGCATAGACCATCACTAATCCTTGTCTTTCGGTTGTGGTATAATTATTCTCTGCTGTTGATAATTTTCCACTAGCAAAGGAAATAGGATGATACATAGAACCTTCACCAGGATGTTCTACTATAACACTGAGTGCAAAAGACGACGCATCAACATGTACCTGAAAATCCTTATTCCAGTATTGAAAAACTAATATGGGAGTTGTGACCATCATTATTCTTCAAGACATCTAGACATTCCTAGCATTGTTCATTCCACTAAAAATTGACATCCTTTTTCAATCATTTCTCCATAGGAGCAGTCACCTTTCCATATCCTATGATAAATTTATGATAGTACCCGGTATGTCCCAAAGTCATTCTTAGCTTATTTATTATCATGGGTGGTGGTAGGTCAACGATGATCATAATTTTATCATGATCAACCAAGATTCCATCAGGACAAACCACATGACCCAACATAATTCCAAACGGGGAAAAAAAATACATTTCTTTATATTCAAAGAAATATGATACTGTCGACATCGTTTCAACATCATTCTGAGGATCTCAATGTGACCTTTTATGAGCCCAAATATCGTCCAGTCATCAAAATAGACCTCAAAAAAATTGTGAATTAAATATTTGAAATTAACCACGACTATCCTGGAAAAGATAGCAGGAGCATTCTTGAGTCCAAAGGGAATAATTGTAAACTAGAAACATCCCCACTCCATAACAAAGGTTGTTTTGTGTCGATATTCCTTCACAATTCTAATTTGATGGTAACTAGAGAACCCATTAATGAATTAATATACTTCTTGACCCTCGACATGGAAACAGGCCGTGTAGGAAGAAAACATTCAACTTCCTTAGGTCGACACAGATGTGTTCTTAACCAACAGTATTATTATCTTGTACTACCATCGGGATAATACACTCATATTATTCAACAGGTTCTATGATACTCGGATCCAACATTTGATATAACTATGTCTTAAGCTTTTCTTTGTAATGCGAAAAGAGTCGATACGATCGTTTCTTAACAGGTTTTGCGTCAAGCTTCAATGGGATATTCATTTCTCCAAGATATTCGATAATGCCTTTCATTTCATAAAAATTAGTGGGAAACAGATATTAAAACTCATGTAGAAAGTCTGTAATCTTTCCAACAGTTTCATCATCCCAGTAATATTCAATATTGAAAAACTTTGGATTTTCTGGAAACCCAATATTTACTTTCTTAATTTTTAATGGATTCATAAATATGTTGATCGACACACCCAATCCTTCAGAATAAGGAATGATTATGTTGCGAGGATTATCATCATCTGGTTATCCTAATAAATTACAACACTCTAGCCAGTGTTGGACTGTCATGTTTCTCTGATTAAAATTTGTTATTTCCACAAGAATAAGTTCGAATATATCACTCTTAATTATTTGTAGAGCAACATTAATCGATGGATTATCATCAACAAATTGAAACATGTGGGTGAAAATGGAAACGAAATATTCCCATTCTATTGTCCCTCGTCACAAATCGACCAATGTATACCAGTTCCATGGTATCTTATCTAATGTTTGTACAAATTGATGGACCCACTCTTGCTACAGGAATTCCTCCCTGGTCGCACGACAAATCTCAATGTGCTCGACAGGACTACTCAGTCCTATATATTTTTGTCCAGTGTATATCACCTTTTCTCCAAATTGGACTTCTATCAATCTTCGACATTGGAACCATTCTATATAGATTGTTTATGTGTGACCCACCGTCGGGAAGGTGTGGCCTTCAATGCAAATTCCAAAGCTAACAGTCATTGGGTTCTGTTACTTTTTCTTCAAATTCTGTCAGAAACGTTTCTAGGTTAGGAAATACCTCATAGGTAGGAAGAATGCATACCTTGATACCTAACCGTCACATAGATTTTGTAATTCTTGCACATATTCTCATTGATACTTCGTGCAATTGGTTCTGTCAGTTTTCCAAAGCTTCTCCTGAATCTGACGTGCAAGAAATAACGCTTCACAAACTGCATTTTTCATCAGCCGGTGGATTCACATATTCATCTATTGAAGAAGTAATGTCATAGATGTGGTCTATATATTCATATTTCCCTTCTCTATTCACCTTCTTTACATACCTCTGGCCTTCTAGAGGATTAAGTGGTGCGACCATCCTTAGTTCTTCGTCTTCAAATGTTAGTATAATTTTCTTGAAATTGATGATAGTTTGGTTATCAATGGCCCAATCGATCCCCAATAGTGCAGGATATTGATTCGTATCATCAACAATGTCAATCACCTCAAAGTCTACATAAGTGATAATTCCTTCTATTTCGACAGGAACTTGAGTCAGTCGACCAATAGGTAAAACCTTTGACTGCTTTGCTAGTCTAAGTTGTATAGGATACCATACAAGTCTTTTTTTTTTTCTATAATCTCCCAAGTATTCCTAGTAATAATATTCACATCGATTAGCAAGTCTAGGATAATATAGTCCATGTCATGATCTCCTATCTGGGTGGTCATTCTTTGTTCACGACTAGTCTTTAATCTTTTCCCAATGTGATTAACCCATATTTCTTGTTGCATGTCTTCTTGAGGTTCTTCTATTAATGTTGTTAATTCTGCAACAAAATATTTATCTTGTATTAGTGCTAAAACAATTTTAAAGAATTATTTCAGTTTACTAACCTTTCACATTGGAAACTTTTGAAACAGTTGGTCAAATCTCTCAAGAATTTCAAAGATTGATCCTTCATATGGCATAACTATAGAAGTCAACAATTGATTTATGTCGATGAATTCTTGTCATGCATCTAGGAATACTTATTTTTCTTTTCGGACGCTGAATGGTACCTTCTTTTTTATTGTTGGTCACGCTTGTGGTTTTCCACACGGTGATTCTTGATCATCTCCAGTTGCACCACCTCCTCTTGTGACGATGACAATACTCGGCTACCTTGGTTCAACAAAGATATTTTGGATGTTCATATTGGGATTCTGAGGTGGGTTCTAATTTTCCACATTCCTAACCTGCCATTTTTCAATCAACTGAGGACATTCTTCGACAATATGGTCAAAATATTTATAATATGAGTAGGTTGTAGTAGGATTTGTGCAGCCCCTTGAAAAGAGTAGAGGTTGTCCACAATTATGACATATCACTTGGCCTCTTTTGCAACTGAATCCCCCTCCTTATCCTCGGCCTATGAAAATTCCACTGCCCTGGATTGAGGGTATTGTGCTGGTGGGTATTGATCCTAAGGGTACTGTTTCTAAGGAAATTGGGCTTGAGCTCACTCATCCTGCATATTTTCATCGTTGTTCATTAGCTATGCATCAATTGTTTTCTCTTTTAGTAGTCGATGTGCTCTGTAATATTTATCATCGTGTCCCACTAACCAAAAAAATTTATAGTATAGACTGGCTGGTGCACTTATGATTTTATGTAAGTATAAGAATTATTCTAAACGGTGTCCTCTAGTATGGCATATTCGACACCAAGGAATCCCTTTTGTATTCATCAAATTTGGTGCTCCTAATGTGACATAATTCATAAACGTTAGACAATTATTTTGGTACACCATACTTCTTATAATTCCTTTCCTTTCTTTACATCCTAAAGTTGTAGTGTACGGTTGGGAATTTGCAACTGGATTTGCATCATTCCTGTACTATTTTCTCCAACCGTTGAGGCTTCTAACTTCATCGCGATCTCAAGAGCCTTGCTTTGGAATATAATTTTTTGTTTCATTAATGGGACACAAATATGTGGCAACATTGCTGCTATAAACCACTCTTTGTGCTTGACGTTGAAATTTGAAAACTTACTTTGGCCATCAAAGGCTTGAATCTTTGGTCAAAGTCACAAATAGACTTCGTAGGTGATTGTTTAATTTATTTCAACTCCGTAATGCATTGCGACTTGGATTTTGGTTTTTTAAACTCATTTACCAATCCTATCCAGATCTGATCCAATGTCTTTTGTGTGATTCCTGGAGGAACTATAGAGAATGTCATGTACCGATTGAGTGCACAACCTATGAGGGTTGTAATCATTTGAGATTTCTTTATGACATCATCTTGGACTTGTCATATGGTCCATACAATTTCGCATAGAAACCAATGTTGCTCAGGGTATTCCGACCCAATTCCATTAAATATTGGAAACTTATATCATTCCCATACATTTTGTTTACTCTTGGTACTGTTGAATTAAAAATTATTCTAGTTGGAGTTCCTTGACATATATTTCCACTATTATTGTTAGTCGGATTAGAAAAACAACTAGGTGATGTGTGTGTTGATCTTCCCTTAGGTGATATACATGGGGTCATGGGTATGCCATAATATTGAACTGAGTCTGGTGCTTCTTCTTCTTTAGCTTCTTTAAATATAAGATGGTACTATTCTTCTTCATCACAAGATCCTCCATCAAGGTGCAACGCCAATTTGTAGTCCTCTCCTTCGGTCGAATTGCAACTTCCTCTTCTTGTCATAGTCCTTCTTCTCTTCCTTGACCGAAATATTTTTCCACTCCTTAGGAACCCACTTTCTAGTTCAGCCTCACTATTACCAGAAAAAATATTAGTTTATCTGCACCCATTCTACTCACAATCTTTCTTGCAACATATCCCAAGTCTTCGTGCACAAATTTTTACTCATCGGACCCCATTATCAGGATCCATTTTTCACATTGTTATGGAGAGAAGCTTCCTATGGCTTGGGGTATACCACGACACACTGAATGACATCAAAAATCAATCCATTCCAATATGCAAGAGAAAAAAATACATCTAACACTAAGGGATATGAAGTGTACCTTATTCCGGACGGTTTATGTAGATCCCCATTGAGCTTTTCCAACACACTTGCATTCACAATTCGTTCTCAACAACAGCAAACAAGACAAGCATGCTATTTATCAAAGTGTTAGGCCTACTCTAGCATATATAAATAATCATGTATAAGAAAATAACTATATCCATGGAAAAAATATCCATAGTTATGCACATGTATTGGACGAGAAATGGATATTTCTATTAATAAAATAGAGATAGAACAGTGACAAACTATGTCGGCACCTCATCGAAATAGATAAACTGAGTCCTCCACTTGGGCCTACGCCACTTCAATCCTCCATCACAATGACAAGCTTACAAAGAAAAGGAAATATTGGTAAGAGTAGCAATGTGTGCTCCAAAGGGACAAAGGGATGCAGACTCAAGCATAAACAAGTGAGGCAACAATGAACTATAGTTTTCTCGCTCTCAAAAATTATCCTTCTTCAATGCATCCAAGAGACTCAATATATATCCCTCCAAATAGGTAATGGAGGGTAGAGTATGAGCATTTGCTAGGCATATGGGAGGCCAAGAGTCAAGTTATTCGGGACTCTATGAGGCAAACTATGCACATTTCTCAATGTATGGAGGTATTGGCTCAAAAGCTATGTGTACACGCTGGTATTAGTTTAAAAGTCGTATATACACATAAACATGTGTTTTTTGGGGACTTTATTGGTTGATCAAAGTATAACTTGAGCAAGGGGGGTCCAAGGATTTTGCAGAGGGACATAGAAGGCCATGAAAGTGTGATCTACTAAGTGTGGTAAAATCAGCTATAACATATGCCCCCTAATGTGTGAGGTCAGAAGGGGTACCATGATGGCCGAAATACATTATATCCATCCTAGAAGTGGAGTAATGAAGAACCAAGTGGAAGAACCAGCCACTCATCAATACAATACAATGATAAATCTCATCATGTGACTGCCAATATACATGTAGCAGTCCTAGATACATAAGAGTACAATGACCATGAAATATAAATGTCATGTGTGGTCATTGCCACATATAATACACAATTAACAAAACATCCATAGTGGATGAAGATATATTATAATATACTTGAATATGGTCATGAGAGATGATATCTCATGAATATGGGCATGATTAAGGAGGTAGCATATATGAAATTTGACCAAGCTCAGAGATATTCTACGCAGACCTCTATGAGTACATGTCCCATCACGTGAATAAAGGTGTTGAGGTCGAACATGATGGTCCGTCGTCTGATTACCATTCATTGTCGATGTATACTGTTAACAGACGCGAGATATCCCACCAATAATGATAATGGGAATCAAGGTACAAAGTGCAATCTAACAAGTGTGAATAGTTGTGTTGAGGTCAAACACTTGAAAGAATCCATCAATCAGGGGACATTGATGTATTCCCAAAACTATCAATGGAGAGAGAACCTACCACTGATGACTATAAGTCTTAAGGAACTCAATGGACTCTAGACTCCTATTCCAGAATAAATGATCTAAATTTGATGGAATGGAATCCAATGGAAGGAGGGCATTAGGGAATCCCCTATCAACCATCACGAGGTACTCGAAAATGCTGGATAATGTGGAAGAACTCAAACGAACAAGATGTGCACAAACAAGTAACTGTACCGGGAATGGCTGACATGCAAAGTCAAGATAACTGAGGAATGGCTGACTCGGGATAAACTTCCTTCGAACAAGAGAATAAGGAAAATTGTGACCGAACATAGGTAGCATAGACTCAACATGCAAACTGGGACAACTCTGCGACACAAGAGTCATCGACAGAGGCTCCATAGGGCCTGGAAGCATAACCGGTCAATGGAGAAAACTCGGAGTAATGAGTACAGCTCATAAATTCAGACTAACAACCTAAGAAATGGAGGTGATATACATTTCTTTGTTTGAAGGAAACACGACTCGATAGCTACCAAAAGTAATATCATTTCCTGTCTGATTTTTTTTTTTTACTTTTTCAGATTTAAAAATATTGAAAAAAAATATAAGTGTTTATAGTATACAACTAGGAGGAGACACGTGTCATGGGAAATAAAACTAGTTCCAAGCAGTGGAACATACCTATGCTCAATGAAACAAAGCATGTGCAGGATGAGGACACTCAGGGGAAGGTCTCCTCCTGGTAAGGAATGATCAAGCTACAAGGATATATACAAGGCTCTACTTGGCTAGGATTGAGGCAAGCTCGGGTTATATGGCTTATAACTTTGAAGTGAAGAGCCGGCATAAAGCTCAATACACTAGTACAAAATGAGAAATTAATGACTAAAAAAATGACTAAAATCCAGCTATAAACGACTATTTTTGAGTTGGGGACTAATAGTAGCTAATTTCCACTATCTTATAGCTAGTCATATTTCACTTAGTCATTAATAGCTTGACTTATTAATCATTGATTTAGTCACAGATTGAAGCAATTAATGACCAAATATACGACTAAGTAAACCACTAGATGATAGTAAATGATTTAGTCACAGATTTAGTCATTGATTTAGTCATTGATTGCGGCAATTAATGACCAAATATACAACTAAATAAACTACTAGATGATAACATATTAATGACTAATATAAATACGACTAGATATAGGAAATTAGCTACTAATAGTCGTATATATGTGAATTTAGTCATTTTCGTAGTCACAAATTTATGATAGGGTACAGAGGAATCGAACCACCAACCTCGTACCTATAATTAGGCAGGTGCTCTACCATTGAGCTAGCACCCTTTAAGAAGTTGTTATTGCTTGATAATGATGATATTCAAACAAATTTTGCATCATTCAAGCATACAAAGTAATGATTATCAAGTTACTATAGATCCATAATGGCTTACCATGTACTAGTCCTTCAAGTCATTTTTTCACTTAATAAATGCATTTAAAAGACTTGAAGGAATATTACAAGGTAAGCCATTATGTACCTATAGTAACTTGATAATCATTATTTTGTATGTTAATTCATCTTATTCTACTCAAACAAATCTTTTCAATGATAATAAATCCAAGAATTAGTGTTTGACAATCCAATCTCCCCCTTGTGTAAACAATTTAATTGCATTGTTATAACTACTCTCCATGCAATGATCAAGTTTTTAAACTTTCAAGTTGTCCCCAACAATGTATTTCAACCAAAATCCAACATATACAAAAATTATATAAGAATACTCATAGAAAATATTGGCATGCTTTTGTTATTTGAGTGCCACTCTAAGTAAGATTTATTAAAATCAAATGACACTAACAGAATTATTTTCAAATCCAACATATATAACAAAAAAAATGTAGAAGAAATGCTTCAAAGAAGACAAGGGGAAGATATTGGAATGCTTGTACTATTTCAGTGCCACTATAAGCAAGATTTCTTGCAATGAAATGATATAAATAAGATTGATTTCATCTCACAACCAAAAACATTTTCATAAGATCATAACCATCACTGTTATGAAGTTTTTGTGGGGAGTGATTTTCCCACATAAAGGGATTGATGTCACAATGATCTATAGAAATAAAGGTAAGTAAATCCAAGGTCAAGAGATTCCATGCCCAAAAATGTCTTGAATTAACCCCATAACCATTTCCCACCCAAAGTTATGTTGGAAAAGGAAATGCACCATTCACAAGGCAAACATAGGAGCTCCACAAATTGCTTTCGGAGACCCCATCAAAAATTGATGCTTACAAACCACTAGTCTGGGTGGTCTCCAATCATAATCAAACTTTTTCTAACTTGTGTTTTTTATCCTAGCAGTATTGTCTTTTAGTTAAGTTACCCAAAATCCCAATGGGCTAGCTCAATTGGTTTGAATCGACCCATTTCAAGGCATAGATTGTAGATTGTGTTTAAAGACTATCAAAATTAAGATTCTAAACCAACACTCTAGTTGGTATCCAATCATAATCAAACATTTTATATCCCATAGTCTCCTTATCCTAGCAGTATTGTCTTTTAGGTAAGTTACCCAAAAGCCCAATGGGTTAGATCCATTGGTTTGAACTGGCCAACTTCAAGGAAGAGGTCATTGAGAGGTCATGCGTTCAAGTCCGGTAAAGTACCTCTAGATTAAGAGAACATGTTGTACTCAAACGGTATTTACCCAAGGGCCCAGAAGCCATTCAAGGAATGTGAGGAATTTTCTAGAGGGTTTCCCCAAGGACATTTTCCATAGAAAAAATAAAGCAAGTTACACAAAAACAAAAACTCAAAAAGAGAGGGGGAAAGAAGAAGAATAGCATTGAATGCTAGACAGTAGATTGGCATGAGAGTAAGAAACCATTTCCAGATGACCTCACAAAACTAACAGGAGCAAGTCAATGTTAAAAATAAAAGACATTCACAAAGTGCATCCATAAAAGCATCAGCCAATCATGAAAAAAGGGATTATATAAGTTAATAGAACAGAATAGAAGACAATTTTTTTACTTACGCTTTGAAAGATCCTTCTCAATGCGTTTAATATGAATTGTTAAAGGAAACTCCATAAATGGATCTGTGGTTATTAAAGCAAGTTTATCCCCTTCTGCAAGGTCCATTGCTCTAGATAGGGATTCAAAGTTGAAAGAAAATAGTTGAATTCCTGTTACCACATTCCATAACTTGACAGTCTAATCTGCACTGCTCGTTATCAAGCGTGTAGAATCCCCTACATCATGTACCAGCAAAAATATCATTTAGTTTCAATATTCCAAACAATTGCTTTCAATATTCCAAAATCCTTGAATCATGGGAATTCGAACATTCATATAAATAGATAAAAATTAAACAAGACCCAAAATTATTAAGAAGGCACAAGACTCTATAAAATAATTAACACTATTAATATTGCATGGGTACATAAGGTGTAGGTACAGGTACAATAAGGATGAAAAATTTTGGAACTACACGTAGGAGAGAACATTGTGTTTTCTTTATAAAAGAGAAATTCATCAATATGCAGATATAACAGGTACAAGTACAGCCTGGGGGAGCGTAGGGGGTATCGAAGTACCCATCCTTAAGCCAATATCTACAGTATAAATTTTAAAAAATATGTCTCCTAGGTTTTCCATTCCTAGAATTTTGACATCTTCAAAGTTTTAGACTTAGGTCAAATGCATCTATTCCTAATCATAAATATAGAATGAGCATTCAAATATTCCATGCAACAACTTTCAGAATGACTTAACATGTTGACCACATAAACAATAAATTGACAATATTGTGACAAAAATTTAATTAAAATCCTTTGTAAAG
This sequence comes from Pseudotsuga menziesii, assembly GCA_001517045.1. NCBI lineage: Eukaryota > Viridiplantae > Streptophyta > Pinopsida > Pinales > Pinaceae > Pseudotsuga > Pseudotsuga menziesii. The sequence continues at coordinate 76,476 of LPNX010887254.1, read as the reverse complement.
CTAGACAAGCTGAATATTATCATGAACTTCCACATCCCATAAAACTTCAACAAGTGATATAGCTTGTCTGGCTTTACAAAGGATTTTGAACCATGTTCCTTATGATGGTTCCAGTAATATAGCTTTCAACAAGTGCCCTTCTTGGGTTCCAGCAATATAGTTTGGTGAATACCTTTGTAAAACCTGGACTTGAAATTACCAGGAAACGGACAACACTGAAGTCACAGTGCCTCAAAATTGCCTGAAAGAGAGCAAGCACCAGCAGTGATCAAGTTATTTATCAAACTAAAAACCAGAAGGCAAACACAAAAGCCAATCAGCATCAAAGATGGGGGGAAAAAACACACAACACCTGCAAAACATTCTCGAAAAATTTGTTTAAAGCCTGCCCCATCCATAAAACTTCATTAGTATCCATACAGGTACATTTCATGTAAGGATGAGCAAAACAAAATCTGATATATATTAAAGAGAGGATATCATATATTAAGAAGCAACAGTGCAAAACTGTATTATCCTCAATAGACATTAAATATTGCAGCCAAATGAAATCCACTTTAATGTCCCTTACTATGTCAAATATGAGAAATGAATATCCACATTATACCTTCTCATAGCCAACAATAGCTGGACCACGCTTGCATGGAATTGATGTTTCTATCCTAGATTTTGTTGTCGATACACTGTTCAAAATCATTAATCATTGTTGGCAAATTGGTAATATCAACACAACAAATTATTAATCAAGATAAGATGAAGCCCAAGGGACATCATGAAGCAAATTGGTATGATCAACACAACAAATTATTCATCAAGACAATATGAAGCCCATCAAATAATGATGTCAATAACGTCTATGGTAGCTTGAATTCAGAATAATTTACATACAAAATAAAGGTTATGCATAATTAGTCAATGGAGGACCCCATAAACATGAAAAGAGAAGCAAGTATAAATTTTTGAAACCAGAACATAATGTACAAGACAAACAAGCATAGAAAAAAAGGCTCCTTCAATGGGGGACCATTAATAACAATAGAGAACTAGGTGATTACGTTGTTACAGTATAAAAAAAATTTGTTGCATATGGGATAAAGTACATCAGAAATTGTGTCAAATTAGAGAGATAGGTTGCACTCAGTGATGCTGTTAATAGCCCAATTAGAAAATGCCTTGTATTATTTATGCCATTCCAAATCTGATCATACTTCTGAAGTTTCTATTTCAATTGTTCATAATATCTTAACCTATCATTAACTGCAAAATTGGGTGAAGCAACCATAGAAGACATTCATACCCACATTCTGTACATCCCTCTATACATTGCACTGGGCATTTCTATATCTGAAGTGACAACTTTAGGATCCTTGATTGGATATTCTATTCGATGTTTTAGAGGACACGTTACTAAATAAAATGGAAGAAAAGGTTTAGGATATCCATTTCCTATTCCATCTAGAACATAATCGAGTCTAGAAGTATCCATTTAACATTCTGAGTTTTTCTTTTCCTTGTCAACAGTTGTATCTGGATGCATCACTTCATGAATATGTACATCTAAGTATTTTTAGGATCATTTTCAAAATAAAATAAATTATTATGGTTCACGTCCATAAAGTGAAAAAAATGACCTACCATTAGGGAATAATTTTTTAAAAATGGCAGTTATGATGTTAAATCAACAACCTAAATCTTACTAAGTGTGAGTAGAAATGAGAGACCGCATATTTTAGAATTATTAAATGATAAAGTATTATAGAATACTAATTAATCCTTGAGCATGTTATTTCCAAGGAAAACCATCTCTGCTTTCCGCCTTGAAAAAGAAAATCTTGGCATACCAAACCCCATCTATGTGGAAGGCAATACTCTTCATCGAAAATTCCTGTTGAAATGGTTTTATATCAAACTCTATGGAAACAATATGTAAAGGATCTGCTAACAATGTATTAGCTTGCAAAGGATATAAACATAATTTTTATTAAGGTCTTACTATGTCTACTAAAATATAGATTCTACAGAAACTAAAATATAGATGTGTGTATGGGTTCAGGTTTGGGAAAGTCTACCTATATGTGGATGAGTGGATAGATGCAACTTGCAAGTTCTTTGTATGAATCAACCAAAGGAGGTTCTTTGTATGAATCAACCAAAGAAGTCTCTTTGTACAACCTTCCATGGGTTTAAGGGGCATGATTATCACATTTGATAAGTATGATCCCTCTTTTCCTCTACCAAATTTCCTCCACCAAACCCTAGAGATAATATATGACTGGGTTTTCACTCCTTGCCTCCAAATTCAAAGTAAAATTTTTGCCATGTGGCTATTCATTTCCAATATATTTATATAAGTTTTCCACCAAATTGTTCTAATTTTTGTGAGCATCCATCAAAACAGTTGATTATCCTTTAGGTTAAATTTCACTTCTCGTATCTAACTTTTAACCAAGAATTTGTTGTAGTTCCAATTATGAAGTCATTTTAAGGGCTACAGTTCACTTTTTATTTATTTGAAGTTGTAAACATGTATGCAACCATCACAATTCTTCTCAAATTCAAAATACATTTTGGAACCTATAAGAAAATTTACTGTAATAGTGGATAAAGTGAGGATGTCATTTTATGATCTCCCCTAGGCTACATCATATAAATTTTTATGATATTTTGGATACTTGGTTTCTTATTTTATACGCAATATTTATAAAATTGTTCATTTATAAGTGTTATCTCTACAAATTTTGTTTCCGAGGATAAATGACGACCACAACCCAGTCCAAAAATCATCCAAATAGTCACAACCTATTACGAGGAGATAACCACAGTCATGCCCAGCCCAAGGGGCATACAAAATAGTAACAACTTAGAAGGATGATGTCACGGCCCAACCTTAAAGGCTCCCAACAGGCACGTTTCAACAAAGTGGATAAACCTACAGCCACGGTCTAGTAGGAAGGTAAGACGACCCAACAAAACAATAAAATATTAAAAGATCAAAAATTCAAAAGACCTCAAAAGGTCAAAAAAGCAAAAATATTAAAATCCCCTAAGGGTGCTTTCCTTAACTTATGGATTTGTCTCTCAATGATGGACTATAAATAAAGAAGCATTCTCATTTCAGATAGACACACTACACATCTTCATAGCTGATCCAAGGAGACTGTTTTTAGGGTTTAATGTTGTTGTCTCTCTCTCTCATCACCATCGAAAGTCTGGTTCACAATTAAAGGCAGCCACAGGGGTATTGAAAGTTAGAGGAGGCAACCAACAACTCTGGTTGGGCCTACCTTTAGTTCACGACAACACTACTAGGCCTCTCTCCACTGATATTTTCCCTAGCTAGGACCTTATTTTAGCAATCGAGCCCTGCTAGGGCCTTTTCTCAGCAGTCGATCCCTGTCTAGGTCCTTCTCCACTTAGTCGAGCTGTGATTGGAGACTGTTCCAAGCACCCAAGCCTTATTTCAGCACAGTCAATAGTCAGCGACAGTCAACATCAGCCTCAGTCTTGGCCAATACAAACTTTGTTTAGTTGATTGGGGTTTGGGTCAGTTTGATTAGTGGCAGTAGTCTTGTTCAGGACAATCATTCTTCAACGGGCTTCTTTTGGTATGTGTTCCCTAGGGGAAAATTCAAATTGATGTTAAAGTCTTCTTCTTATATGATCAAGTACAAACTCAGTCATCTCATTTAAGGAAGATTAATCATTGTTTGGGGTTTTATTCCTTAGGATTCCCCATGAAAAAATTATTTGTGTTCCTGTGTATGATTTTGTGGATGATTGTTTACTATTGTTACATAACTCAAAAATTTAATATTAGAAGTCTGCAAATTTTAAGAAGACTGTTACTACTATTAAAATCATCTCCATGTTATAAATTTAACACTTTCCTCATTGTGGAGGACACAATTGTTCCACAAGTCATGGTGCCAATACAGAAGAAGTTCAACATCATGTTATTGGTGCATGTTCTAGGCCTATTCTAACAAGTAATTAGCATACTACAAGAGCATTGGATTACACCTCCTTATTTTTGGAAATTGAGGTGATGATTGGTGGGGGAATTTATTCAACACAAAAATGAAAGTGATAGCATACTAGAATATAAGACGCAACTTGTAATCCATAGCATACTAGAATAAGCAATAGTAGGATAAAGCAGTTATGTTCAAAATTATTTCAAGAAATAAAAATTGGAAAGAATCCAGATTACCATATCTTGCTCAAGAAAAGAACAAACCAAAAAATGTCAAGAGCAAGTGTAGAGGCCACCAGCAGTACTGCATAAGTCCGGCCCAATATATGAATGCTACTCTCTATAGCAACTAAAGAAAGTAAAGCTAATGCCAAGTTAATTAACAGAACACCTGTATAGCATGCACCAAGAGACCCAATCAAAGCACTTGCAATCTGCAAAAAAAAAACACAAAAGTAATGTTAAAATTGTGTCAATGATGGAAATTTTAATTCCAGCATACATAAATTCGTCCACCCAATCAAACTCTGAGTAAAATTTCTAGTCAAGTAATCAACAATTAATAACAAAGCAATAATTAATTAAATATATCCTGACAAACACCGCTATATGGTGAAAACCCTTTAAGTATTCAAATACAACAATGCAAAAAGTAAGTTAGTTTCCCATTTATCCAAATTTGAGGTCCACAACTTTCACTGAAAAGAGTCTCTGAAGTGTTCAACTGCAGGTGACAATGGTCTACAAAACCATATTCTGAAAACCCCAACCAAAATATTATTTAGATGTCAACATTGAAAACTCATCTCTATGTGCCTAGATGACCTTCCAACTCCCTGTGGCTGGCAATGCAAATAGATACTAAAAGGTCTTGAAGCTCATGGAAGTTCAAAACAATGCTTCTTAAGAGACAAAAGTAGATCAAGAGGAAAATTATGGTGTTCTTTCATTAATCTAGAAATGAATACTATGGTGTTTATTTGCAAATTTTTGATGGATCAGGAGGAAAATTTAATTGATGATAAAGTATATAAATTCGTGTTGAATGGAAGGACATTTTATCAATTGTTCAAGCAATTCTTGTGGTGTTCAAATATTAATGCAATTGAAAACTTATCAAAGTGTAGTCCATGTGAGAGTGGTTAACAAATTAGAAAAATGTGGAGTTATTTTCAGGAACTACACCAAACGATTCTTGAAGGAACTCTGCATTGAATGTTTTGGGATAATCTGCACCTTATGATAGATAGTCAAACATTGGTTATGTTGTAGGTTATGTTGCGCTGGTGGTGATACCTTGAATTGTCTATACTATAGTTTTCCTTAACTTACGGATTTGTCTCTCAATGATGGACTATAAACAAAGAAGCATTCTCATTTGAGCTAGAAACACTACACATCTTCATAGGTGATCCAAGGAAACTATTTTTGGGGTTTAATGTTGTTGTCTCTGGTTCAAAATTAAATGCATCCACAAGGGGTATTGGAAGTTAGAGGAGGCAACTGATAGCTTTGGTTGGGCCTGCCTCTAGTTCACGGCAGCACTACTAGGCCTCTATCCACTCATTTGTGCCCTAAATAGGGCCTTCTTTTAGTAGTCGAGCCCTACTAGGGCCTTTTCTCAGTAGTAGAGCCCTGTCTAGGGCCTTCTCTACTCAGCCAAGCTATGATTGGAGACTGTTCCAAGAACCCAAGACTTATTTCAAAACAAACAACATTCAACAGCACTCAACATCATCCTCAATCTTGGTCAATATAGCCTATGTTCAGTTGATTAGGGTTTGGGTCAGTTTAACTAGTGGAATCAGTCTTGTTCAGGACAATAATTCTTCCACAGGTTTATTTTGGTATGTGTGCCCTATGGGAAACTTCAAATTGATGTAAAGATATGCTTCTTATTTGCTCATGTACAAATTTAGTCATCTCATTTAGAGGAAGATTATTCATTGTTTGGGGTTTTATTCCTTGAAAGGTTTCCCCACGAAAAATTTATTTGTGTTTCTGTGTATAATTTTGTGGATGATTGTTTACTACTGTTACATAACTCATAAATTTAATATTAGAAGTCTAAAATTTTTAAGAATACTATAGTGCTACTATTAAAATCATATCCATGTTATAAATTTAACACTTTCCCTATTGTGGAGGGTGCAATTGTTCCATAAGTCATGGTGACAATAGAGAAGAAGTTCAAGATCCTGTTACTGGTGCCTATTCTAGGTCTATTCTAATAAGAAATTACCATACTACAAGAGCACTGAATTACACCTTATTTTTGGAATCTGAGGGGATGATTGGTTGGGGATTTTATTCAACAAAAAAATGAAAATTGAAGCACGCAGAATGAAAGGTAGTGGGAGAGTCTCATCAAGCACTGAACAATCTCTCTTAAAGTTGGAAGACAATATTAACAACCTTGGAAGTTTCTCTACATAATAAATTTTTTATATGGTTACTTCATAATGTCCCATAGCTCCCAAATGGTGGAAACAAATTGAGAAGTCCTTAAAGTACAAACATATGGTATTTGAATTGGTTAGGGTCTTAATTGAAAGCTTTGAGAGCATGCAACATGAATGAACGTGGTAGTATCGTAAGAGATATCGTAGGTAAGCAATGATTTATCAAAATGAATTCACAAGAGCATAGTGATAAACCTATATACTAAGAGGAGATAATAATAGCCCCTTGTCATCATTTGTGAAACCAGTTCATAGGAAAACAATGAGCAAATTCCATGAAATATTTGGTTTTTTTCAAGAACGTAAAATTGGGATGCGAGAAAGAGATTTGAGAAGCTGATCATGATCCTCCAAGATCTTTTGCAAGAGTGTGTGCATTTCTTAGGGGAAGGGGACCTTTGAAAAGAGGGAATCCATGGACTTCAGTGGGAGGGTCACTTTACTTTTTTTCTTTTGTTGCAGGGATTTTCCCTTCTTTTGGATCTACATTGGTATGGTATTCAGGAGTAGGGTCCATGTTCCCTAAGTCTGCATATCTATTGATCGATTTTGGATAAATTTAGATAGATGGGGTTGGGTTGCTTTTGCCAAAGATGGAATTTCTTCTTTATTATGGGTTTTGAAGACTTCTAAAATCCGTTATCCGTAGGCTGAGACTGTTTTGGAGGATATTTAAAAAAAATCCACAGAGATGAAAAATTCAGAATATTAGCTAGAGTTCTAACAGGAAAGAATCAATATGAGAGACAAGACAAACGCATAAGCCCTGAGACAGTATACTTAGGTAGCCAAAATATCCCGTTTAAAAAAAAAGCAATCTTGTATTAACTACTTAAACAGATTTACAAACAAAACATACTGCGTTGTCTACTTAGTATCACATATTTATATCTAGGGGAAAGTTGCAACTTATGTTTTTCTCATTCAAAATAGTAACTTCGTGACATATAATATCCATACTGAAGACGTATTCATGAGTTAGTCATGGAACATATTAAAGAACTAAAAATATCAAAACCTAAAGCCCATGCAGATCATCCATTTCCATCACTGTTTCTTTTGATAACTCTAACAGTTGTCTTGTCATCCCTGGGATCTTCTTCATGGTAGCTCAACTCTGTTGGATTTGGATATCTCCAAGAGAGTCAGTTGACATTTTGGCCATCTCCTGCTCATTATGTATAGATAATTTCTTTTTCATTATTGTGAAATTGGGGATCATGTGGTTGTTTTAGAATCATCTTGAAGAATATTGAGGAGAATACCTTCAGCAAGGCCAACAACTTTGTTGGCCATTGTATTTTCGTCACTGTTGGTTTTTCTGCATACTCACTTGAATTTATATGATCTAAACTGTTTAAAAATATGGAAATCCTATGGTTATCGGAGGTGTCAAATTAAAGTATGAAAGAGACAATCAGAGTTGAGTGTCAAATACAAATGATGTCCTTATAGGTGAGCCATATGATCTCTAAGAGTCTAAAGCTTTTAAGGCATCAAATGCCTCTTCTATGTTGTTTGATTAAAAGCATGTCTGAGTGCATCTTTAATTATCTGAATTTCTTTGGGATAAAAAATGACACCTCTGGAGCCAGCAGGGCCTCGATTTCCATTAGTTGTTCCATCCAAGAAGAGGACTTATTTACCTTGGTCTGAAATAGACTAGGGGAGGATTTGATCTTTTCTTTCCAAAGGAGATCCATTCATATAGTTCCTAACATCAAATCTATTCTTTATATCCATGTTCTAGGGAGGAGAGGGACCTATCTCTAAAATAATTTTCCATGATGGATTCTCTGAGGAGATTTGTCATTTTTTACTAACCCTTAGAGGGGGGGATTCCTTTTGGTTAAATCTTGAGTTATTTCACACAAGCCAAAGCTTTGAACAAATTAATCTTGACAATGGGACCCAAATAATTTTAATCAGTGGCTTATTTTTTAGGAACCTGGAGTAGGCCTCTCTCCATGTCACAAAATCTAGAGTAGGCCTCTCTCCATGTCACAAAATGTTGGAGTAGGCCTCTCTCCATGGTCTTGTCTGAGGACTGATATTTCCTTCAAGGAGTAACAGACAATAGACTTATTTTGAGAAATTGCATCCCAAGAAGGTATGGAGACATGATTCTTCATCAATTTATAGAGAGGGCATCTAGAGGCCCAAGGGCCCCTGTATTCCTTTCTTGGTGGGTTTCTTATTTGTTAGAACTTAGAAGGTTGTTGTCGGCTAGGGTTCAGAAGAATGAGTTTATTTTATGTATTGATTCTTTCTCCAAATCATACCTATGTAATTTTGGGTATTGTAAGAGAGATCGTAGGTAAGCAGTGATTGTGAAGCCCCTGCATTTACGCACCTCCACAATATATCCCCTAAAATAAAAATGAATCCTAGGGAGAGAATCCTTGGTGGTTTAAAGACCATAATCTTAATATTAACAAGGTTAACCACTAGCTATTTAGGTCACAAAACCAATCCAATTTGTCAAGTTGTCTTTTTGAAGCTAATCAAGAGAAGTGGCCAAAAATGCCACATGTTCTACAAAAAGAAATGAAATCAAGACATAACGATGGAGGCAATCACCATTGTGTAGATTCATTAAAGAATTGTTTGATCTCATCAATTCCTATCCCAATAAAGATTGGAAAAATATGTTAATTGTGCTTAATCCATATATATCCTCTAAAAACATGGGTTGTGCAAAAACTAAAACCATCTCCTAACATTTCATCCCATATGAGACTATAATATCAAGTACAAGAAAAAGGCACTGTTACTCAGAAATGAGATATCTAGAGATAGGGGAAATGGATTATAAAAAGTCAGCGAAGTAGCACTAAGAATTTTGAATATCTTTGGAGAGAGCTAGTGGAAGTTTAAACTAGCATGGACCTACCAATTGGAAAATTCCTCTAGTCCAAATCCTTTTTAGCATACTTACAAGAATATATATTATGTACTAGGCCAAATTTTATAGAATCTTGCAAAGATTTAGGATAAAGCTCCAAGAAAATATGCAAAAATATTTTTCTCAAATTACTAGAATAAAAATATATTTTTTCCATTTGTTCCTATCTACTTCATGCATTCAATTAACACTCACTAAATTTGTAGTATTTCCTTGTACCTAATGTCATATATTAGACATGAAATAATACATTGAATTTGAGATTTATTGCATAGAATTTTCACAAGCTCTATTAGTAGAAACACATAATAAATTTATGTTTAGGAGTGATTAATTTTTATGTCACATAAAATCTGCTAAGGACATGTGAGTCTGTGACCTATTACCACACAAATCAGACTCTTGATATTAAAGATTTGAAATATATGATGGATGATAGATAAATAAGAGGCAGTCCAATGTCACCCCACCTAACCCTCTTCTTCTCTTTAGGTTATATATTCTCTAGCTCAAGGGAGGAGTCCCTTAATATGATTACTATGTTTTAGCAATGAAACACAAGGTGAATTTGAAGAGTAACCAAAGAATAAAAAGGTTTTCTTATTGAAGTTAAAGATAATGGCGATAAGTACAATATACCACATGTCCAACAGACTGCCAAGCAGGGTGACATGCATTCCCAGAATAACACAAACACAGCTCATCACCAAGTACCAAACGTAGTTCATTATCCCCTGAAAAAACAAAATAGGAAGTTTAAAATCTTCGTAGTGTAACCCACCTTTTTAAGCTGTCACAAATCTAAAAAAAGGTAACCCAGACAGCAAGTTGTTTTAACATATTAAGCAAATCCAATGAAATTATTCTAGTAACATATTTTTGGGGGCGAGCACCTTTGGGAATACGAAGTATGCTATGTGCTTCTTATTGACACCAATATCCCAACAAACAGTAATGTTGTCTTTGCTATGGGAATCTTTCATCATCTGAAAATAGGACAAAATTACTAAACTTTAGAGACATACATAATATAACAATTTCTCCAACCAAAAATAAAATAAAAAAACATTTATCAGTTTTTCCAATTTAACATACAAGCATTATCTTCTCCATACTACAGCCTATAGTCCTCCATACTTAGCACATTCGACATAGTCCTCCATAGTGGGTATGTTCAACATTCATGTAGGGGCACCCATGTTATATGCTTGAGATAAAAAGGCCTTCTGAGCCATTAAAATGTAGGTATAAATGTACTCAACTTCTTTCTCCATATTTTGGTGATCAGAATTCCAAATATAATGAATGGTGAATGCAAGTTGGGTCAAGGGGATTGAATATTCCTCTGCAAAAGGTGCCAGCATAACACCCAACAGTCCTACATATTGGCAAATTCAACATTCATGTTGGGTAAGACAAGAACAAGAGGATATCAATCCCCACCGATCTTGATCTACCTAGAAACAAAATCTCAACAGGAAATGATGAGAAAAATACAGTTCAGGGCAGATATTTATGGAGAATTATGGATGTCCCAATATCATTCTATCTTCATAGCATGGAAAAAGGAATGACATGAATAGTATAAGTTCAGTGGAAGTCACAACAGGAAGAGTGGAGTGCTCTAGAGAAAAAATGGATTACGGTTAAGGATACTTGTCATGATCTACAAAGCACATACCTAAAGAAGGAAAGAGAGGAAGTGGTGGAATTGGACCCACACAAAGACATAAATGTAGGAGGACTCCTAAAGTCCTCCACCTTCCAAACATAGGGCAAGAGATTCATATAGTAAGAACCAATAAAATACTTTAAAAGAGATTTTATGGAGTTGTATTTTCTCCTTAGTATATCCAAAATAAGGCACCTTAGAATGATGTGTTTGTAAGGACCTTGCATTTCCATGCAAATATTTACTAAATATTTCCTTTTATAGGAGACCTTTTGGTTCTCCATATTTGTAACAATATCATTGTACTCGACAGCCCCATTGACCTACTTTTGTTGTCAATAACCCCAAATTTTCCGAAAAATTTAAAATTTTTAAATGCATATAAATATCTTAATTTCAGTAAACTAATCATTAAATTAGTTATATGTTACCAATTCATTATCTGAATCATTTATTGGTTATGTTTAAAGAGATAACAGTTCTTTTTAGTTTACTGACTTGTTTTCTCTTTGCGACCACAAGGTGGGATTTTCATGCAAAACTGGGCTTACTTAGCTTTCAAGCTAACGCAGAAGTTTTCCTTCTCTTATAGATTTATAGGTAAGAGGTTCGGGTGCTGCTTGAAAAAATTCTAAAGTATTCAATATAAATTCATCGCACAAAATTTAATTCAGTAGAAGGATATACATGCTAGTCAGTTCCCCAAGCTTCTAGAGGTAAAGCATTAAACTGTTCTTCCTTTTAAGATGTTATAGAAAGAGATTTGATTCTTCTAGTATTGACGACAGCTGTTTCCTTCGTGAAGGCATGATTTAATATTCTTACTGAGTACTTAAACTCCTTGATGTTTATACTAATCGTCAATGTAAAATGCGTTAAATATTTTTTTACAAACACAGTAAGTATGACAGAATTATAAAGTCAAAGGTCTAGTTTTTATTTGTATAAACTTACCAATTTACGCCATGTTTAAAATGGCTACTGCACAGTGATAAAGAGTTTATGTATCAGTCTCCCACTTCATTACTTCTAAGTTTAAGGGGTTATAACCTTATTGCATACCACAATCAATTAATTTATACTAGTGTTGAAGGGTTAAATTCCTCCATATTATAATCGCTTGAAAAAAAATTTGGCTTAGTGAATAAAGGCCAAGTTTATAAAACAACAGAGATCATAGGATAGACCTTACACTTAACAAGTCTAAGGTTTATCTTTGAATCTAAAATATATCCTCTTTTATCATATTGCCTCCTTATCTCCTTTGCATGCATAAAATACTTGGTTAAGTAGTAATTCTACTTTTATTTAATTTATAATTACTTGTTTGATGGAGTATTTACTTGTGAATAAGGTTCCCACTAAGGGAATAACATTATTACTCTCCTTTTATGACATACTTTACAAGACTCTTGTCATTGTTGTGATCATAATTATTTGATGAAACGTTGTAGCGTAGAAAAGGTATGCAAAGGGTTATGCTAAGATGTACAGAAGGATAGACTTGATTTATAAAACCATAATTTATACTTATAAGGGTCGTATAATCCTCCACGACCTCGATGATTGTTAACAAATTTTTGGTAATGATTATTAGGTTTCCGTACTACGTGCATGGTGGATGGATATTGCAATAACAACTAAAGTGGAACCTTGGATATGCCAAATGATTAGAAATCATTTTTCTTGGAAGTTCGATTGCTAGGACCATACAATTTTACCCACAGCGTGGTAACATGGCATTACTGTATCCATGCTTTCTACTATTAAAAGGGAAGTAGTCAAACCCTAGCTCGCCATTCTTCCCTCGCCTTCAGGCTCTTGTCGCTCTGCTGCAATGTCCCCGAATCCACTGTCGTTGCCTTATGTTGTTGACAGCCTCCCTGTTGTTGTTCCTCCTTGAATGTTCACCCGAATACCTGAAGAGGGATGCTGTTGTGAAACTGCTTCGTGTTTTGTGTAGATTAGTGTTGTTTCCCCATGGTTCCTCCATCACCGCTCGCTTATCTAGAACCTTCGACTGTAAACAGCTCCTTCCTCCGTGAGAGCCGAAGTCTTGTTCTTCTGGACTATGTTTGGATGTTTGTTGTATTGTAAATTCTCTTCTCCCTTCCTGCAGAAGGGTTTCCTTCTTGCGCTGGTGGTTGTTTCATTGTCCGATGGTAGTTGCGCCTCAATACAAAATAGGTAAGAGGACTGTAAGTCCTTCCTCTATTTGCTATCTTGTTTTGAATAAATAAAAGTTCATTTTGTAACAGGTTTTTAATGGTGATACTCTTCTTGCTGCATGTCGGCTCTCCTCTCTACTTAGTTGTGCGAGGTTGCGACAGCAGTACTGGACTCACGGGTAAGCCTGGTTTGACCATGGTCATTCCTCCTTGTTTGGTCCCTTTGGGATATTTGTGGGTACATAGTCGAGCTCTGCAACCCTTGGGGTTTCAGTTACCTGTTACTTAGTTTGTTATTATTTTTGTGGATGATGATACCCTTACGCTGTGCGGGGGTGCTCCGGCTCTGGCCGTGACTGTATATGTAAATTTTTTTTGTTTAAAAACTTGAAGAGCCGTGGGCTTTGGGAGGTTTCTAGAATTCTTGTTTATCTTTACTGTGCAAGTGATGAGGCCGAGAGATACTTTGGAAATAGGGCTTAAAACCATCGATTTCATACTTCTGTTAGTATTTTGGTATTTACAGGGTTTTCACCCTAACTTCATAATATAAGTTGTTAATACATTCTTTTTTAAATATCTTGTGTTTACAGTACAGTACTGAAATTTGTTTATTTTACTTATGTTATGATGATAATATTTAAGCTCGGCCGTAAGAAAATATTTACAGCAACTTGTAATTATCTTTTGTTTTTATAAAAATTACCTCTGTAAAAGATGAGGTTATTAGCTAGGTTGTATAATATTTGATTAAGCTCGGTAGGTCAAGCATTCTGTCACTCTGTGGGGTAATTCATGTGCGTTATTGTACTTGATTCTTACCCATAATATTTTAAATTTAATTGTTAGGGTTTTCTGTGCATTACTGTTATATTAATTTATCCTATTTTAAGGAAGAGTAAAATATTGTTATATATTTGTTATACGTTAGTATACAATGACTTATGTTTTACTGAAATTCTTCTGTATCTGATAAATACAGCTTTCGAGTACGAAAATTTATATCTTATTACTGTTTACTGAAATATAATAAGAACATTACTTGTTTACTTAATAAAACTGTTCTGATGATTATATATATTTATTAGCTTGTTCTTTGTTTGCTTAACCCTAGAATTAAATAGTATTCTACTAATGTATTCTTATACTCAATGTACTGAATAAATTATATAGGAATAATCTACATAGGTATACTATGTATCCTATATTATCTGTTTATGTTATAAGGTTAATGTTTAGAAATTCAAATGGAAGAATAAGAACTATGTTCAACATTTATGGACATCTTAAAAGAATATAAGTTGGTAATATAGATTTATGTTTATGCTTAGATAGATAGAACCAAAAATGAATGAATATACTTACATCAATGTCTATAAACAAATTCGGTAATCAAATAATTCATTTGTAGAAACAAATCAATATTCTAGCTAATCTTTCTTTCAATTTGTTTATTATAAAACCAATAGTTAAAATTGAAAAAGTAAACCGTACAACATTTTTAATTTAACCTATTCTAGTTAACTATTATACTCTTCTTTTGAATTTAATTGAGCAATGAGATTACTAAAATTAACTACTGTATATAAAGTAAAACTATTTTATCTACTCATTCATGCTACTGTCAGTAAATAATATAGCTACTTTCTCTGATTCTAATAGACTGACAGTTTTCAGTACAGGTAATTACTACTCCTGAAACAAAAATATTTCTTCTGATAATAACACAAAGAAAATACTCTATAATTCTATTCTGCAATTCCATCATACTATCTTTACTTATAATTTTACCCCTGTGCTGGAGTACGGTCTGGTCACTCCAGATGAGGAAAAACACAGGAGTGGTTTTGTTTTTCATCAAACGATTCTAATACTAAACAAACTAAAAACAAATCCATAACTAAACTATCTAAATTTTTACATCATAAGCTACAAACATAACATTCAATCATATGCAGTTATTTAAAACAAAGACTATTAGATGACAGAGCCTGTTCTTGAGCTTGGACAACAACAGCAATGGGAGGCCGTTCCTCCCTACCAACTCCTGGAGAGCGCTCAAACAGTGAATCCTCAGGACCCTCGAGCTTGCTCTGGTCTCCCTGGCTGGAACTAGGTGCAACAGTAATCAAGTACCAGTCTTCAGACTCAGTACCAATCCTGAACTTATCAGTAAGTTCCCTCAGCTTACAAGCTGTGTCAGACCAAGTTACTGCAGATTATCCCTCAAACACTTTCCTTATAGTTTCCCTTTTCCCTCAATGACTTCCTTGAAGAGCATTCCTCTTGAATGATTCTTCTCCTAGAAAATATCTGAGCAACCTCAGCTCTATTCATTGGGTACTTTTAAAAGATTGCCTGGGTATTTTTGGATTAATTGTCATTTATTGAGCCACCTGCTCTGATCCCACTTTCTTGGGGGATCATGACCCCAATTATAGGGAAGTTTCCACCTGCAACCTAGGAAGTGTTTGAGGATACTGCCACTTGTCTTTTTCCCTCCACCTAGTTCCTTCCACCAGTTTGACCAGTAACCTCTTATTAACAGCTCTCCCATGCTGTTGTCTCCACTTTTTATTTATTAATAATAAAATATTCAAAATTACATTCCACTTCTTTTGACTCTGCTGAGTCATGAGTTCCTACTTAGCATTAAATTTAACATAATGTCTTGGGAAATCAATTTAAAATAATTAACATTATTTTACAAAATTGGGGTATGTGACATACACACCCCCTTAAAATGTAACATCGTCCTCGATGTTACTCATTCTTCATCCTCTGCAATCTCCTGGAACAGATTCGGGTATGCTTCCTACATCTTACTTTCCAGTTCCCAAGTAGCCTGTTCAAAACTAAGGTGCTTCCATTGCACCTTCACCTGTCTAATGGTGCAGTTCCTCAGCGTAATTTCCCTCCTCCCGAGGATACAATCCGGTTCCACCAGAATTTCTCCTTCTGGTTCTACCTCTACAACATTCCAATCAACCACATGAGTAGCATCATGAACATACTTTTTCAAAACAGAGATATGAAAAACATTATGCACTTTCAAGTTAGGTGGTAAGGCTAGTTGGTAAGCAACTTGACCAATCCTAGATAAAATTTCAAATGGACAACAGTATCATGGTGCTAATTTTGCACAACTCCCCAGTCTTAGAGAGCTTTTCTTTGGTATTAACTTTATAAACACGTGCTCACCTACCTGGAACTCCTTGGGAGTTCTTTTCAAATCTGCTTGGCTCTTTTGCCGATCCTGGGCTACCTTCAAATTTTCCTGCACTTGCTTCACAATCTCTTCCATTTCCTTCAACAATTCAGGTCCTAACACTAATCTATCTACTGGATTATTCCAAGAGATACGAGTGCTACATTTACGTCCATATAAAATTTCAAATGGACTGAATTTAGCTGATGACTGATAGTTATTATTGTATACAAACTCTGTTAGATGCAAATAGTCTTCCCACTTACCTGGCTGATCTTTAACATACATCCTCAATAAATCCTCCAGCACCTGATTCACTCTTTCAGTCTGCCCATCTGTTTGAGGATGGAAGGAGGTGCTGAAATTTAATGTTGTATTTAATCCCTTAAACAAGGACTTCCAGAAATTCCCTGTGAATTTAGGATCCTTGTCTGAAATGATAACCTTCGGTACTCCATGTAACCGAAAAAACTTCTTTAAGAATATGCCATCTATGTTGGCATCCTTGTAAGTAGTTTTAACAAGAATGAAATGCGCTGCTTTACTTAATTTATCTACCACTACCATAATTGAGTCATTTTGATTTTGATTTCTGGGAAATCCAGTAATAAAATCTAAGCTGATCACTTCCCATTTCCAACTAGGAATGGGTAAAGGTTGTAGCAACCCAGCTGGATGTTGGTGTTCGGTTTTCACTTGTTGATAGTCCAAACATCTAGCAATGTATTCAGCTACCTCAGATTTCATATTAGGCCAAAAATATTCTTTTCTTAGCATGGTTACAATCTTTTGGTAACCTGGATGTCCTGAGTAAGGTGTTTTATGGACTTCGTCCAGAATTAACAACTTAACCTTAGCCACATTAGGCACATACAGTTTATCCTTAAATAATAAAAATCCATCTTCATTTAGACTATAACCTTTTATTAAGCTTTATGTAGGTTCTTCTTTAGCTGTAATTTGTAATTTCTGATAAATTTCATCCTGTTTTACCCATTCTTTAAGCTGTTCATTTAAATCATAAGCATAAGTGCTGATTGCTGCTGTAAAGTTCAGCTTTGCGTTCCTGCTTAAAGCATCAGCCCCCTTATTTTCCTTACACTTTATGTGCTGAATTTTGAAATCATATTCACTCAAGAAGGCTAACCACCTTGCTTGTCTAGCGTTTAGATTAGGCTGATCTAAAAGATATTTCATTCCTTTATTATCAGTCATTAGAATAAATTTTCTACCTATTAAATGATGTCGCCACATTTTTAAGGCATGTATAACAGCAGCAAGTTCTAAATCATAAGTTGCGTAATTCTTCTCGTGAATTTTTAACTTCCTAGACTCATAGGCAATGACATGCCCGTCTTGAGTCAACACACCGCCTAAGCCATCATTACAGGCATCCATGCATACTACGAAGTCCTTATTAGGATCTGCTATTCTTAGAATAGGTGCACTTGTTAATAAGGTTTTTAATTTCTTAAAACTTTCTTCACATTTTAAGTTCCAATCAAATTTCTTACCTTTCTTCTGCAAGGATGTGATCGGATTCGCTATTTTTGAGAAGCCTTCGATGAATCTCCGGTAATAACTGATAATTCCCATGAATGACCTAACATCCGTTACATCTTTTGGAGCTAGCCAATCTTCGATTGCCCAAATATTTTCAGGATCAATTGAAATCCCTTCCTTAGTCACTATGTGACCTAAGTACTGGATTTCATCCTTAAAGAAGTCGCACTTGCTGAACTTCGTGAAGAGCTGTTGTTCTCGCAACTCTTGTAAAACTATTCTTAGGTGTTCTTTATGTTCTTCTTCCGTTTTAGAGTAAATTAAGATGTCGTCAATAAACACAACAACAAATTTATCTAAGTATTTATGCATTATATTATTCATTAAGCACATAAAGACAATTGGGGTGTTGGTAATCCCAAATGGCATTATGACAAACTCGTAATGTCCATACCTTGTTCTAAAGTATGTCTTGAAGATATCCTCATCCTTAATTCTTACCTGATGATATCCTGACCTCAAGTCTATCTTTGAGAACACCGTGGCTCCACATAGCTGATCAAACAGATCATCTATGTGGGGCAACAGATATCTGTTTTTAATAGTCATCTTGTTTAGTTGACGGTAATCTATGCATAGTCGCATAGTTCCCTCTTTCTTTTTGACAAAGATGACCGGTGCTCCCCAAGGAGACACACTGGATCGAATGTACTTCTTATCTATTAACTCTTTTAACTGTGATTTTAGCTCATTAAGTTCTAAAATATTCATTCGATACGAAGCTTTCGAGCTAGGTACCACACCTAGCACCAACTCAATAGTGAAATCTAGTTCCCTCCTGGGAGGTAATCTTGGAATTTATTCTGGGAATACGTTAGTAAATTCGTTTAAAACAGGAATATCTTCTATTTTTAACTTATCTGTTTTAGATTTACTTGCCTCATCTGTAATAGTTACGGCTTAGGCTTTACACCCTTTTCTAACAGCTCTTTTAAGTTGTAAAGAAGAAATCTGTCTGATTACAGTTTTTCTAGGAATACCCTTAACCTTTACTGGTTGTTCATTACTATTTATGCACGTAAAGGTTTTATTGTAACAGTTTAAAACTACCTGATGCTGCTCTAACCAATCCATGCCAATTAGTAAATCATATGAGCCAAGTGGAAAAACATTAAGCTTAACTGTAGTTTTAAATTCATCCATAAGTAAAGCACATTCTTTCACAAAACATGTTACTTTTCTTTTTTTCCCAGTGGCTAATTGAACTAACCAGGAATTATCAAACTTATCGACAGACAAATTACATGTTTCCACTATTTGAGGTGCAATGTAACTAAGACTAGCTCCTAGATCGATTAAAATGGTTACAGGGGTTTGGTTAATCGTACCTTCCACTTCCACCATGGAAGTCTGATAGTCAGCTTGGCGGTTCTCCAAAGCTGCATTTATTCTGGGCATAGTCCTCGCTAGTTCTCCAACGGTCATTTCCTCCTGCACAGTATGGATATTGCTGACTGACTTTTTCCAGTTTGGGCAGACTGAGGCATAGTGCGGGCCATTACATTCCCAGCACTTAATAGGTTCCTTACGTTCAAAACTCTTGGTAAAATTCCCATGGTTATTTGCAGCTTCCTTGCCCTTAAAGTTATTCGAATTATTGGAAGTACCATTTCTATTTCCCTGGAAATTATTATTGTTAGAATAATTTTTATTCTTATTATTCTTGAAATTCCTCTGGGGTACAAATTCCTTCTTCTTAAACTCGGGATGATTGTTGTTTTTCTTAGCCTTCCAATTGGCTAAGCCTTCTTTCTTCTTGTTCTATTCAAAATAGAAATTAGCCTTCCGCATGGCTTCCTCCAGAGTCTTCAGGTTATCATACTCAATTCTGTCCTTGATGTGATATGGTAGACAGCTGAGAAACCGCTGCACTTTAGGTTTCTCATCTACTAAGTAAGGTACATACCTCAGCAAGCTTAAGAATTTACTGTTCAAATATTTCATAGTCATCGAACCTAACTTCAACTCGTAAAATTCTTTAGCTCTTTCTTCGTAATATTATTTAGACAAAAATTTCTTCTTGAAGTACCTTTTAAAGGTACTCCAATAAACTTCCTTTTCCCTGATACCCTTGACTCTCTTCAGATCTTGCCACCATATGTCTGCTTTTTTGGAGAGATTATATATTGCCATTCTTTCCTTCAACTGATTAGAATAATTGTATATATGAAAATACTTCCTCATCTTGGATAACCAGGACTTTGCTTCTTCCCCTTTTTCAGTCTCTCCATTAAAAGTTGGGGGCTTTATCTTTTTAAACTCCCCTGAAATTTCCTCATATGGTCGGTACTTCTTCTTTCTGTCATACAACTCAGCCTCACTACTATCACTAGTAGTATGGTAACTTTGTCGTTCACCGAACCCTTCAGATGATGAACTGCTTTCAGTTTTCGCTAGCTTCATCTTTTTAGACCTTCTTTGATGACTAACATTCTCATATTCTGATCTTTTGCTCCTTTCTTCAGTCTGGAATTTTTCTATTAAAATTTGGTTCAACTCTTCCTGAGCCTTCAAAATCCTCTCATTCTCCCACTTGACTGATTCCATTTAAGTTTTCAAATCTTTCACGGTCTGCAACAGCTCTGAAGAGTTGGCAGTCTCCTCCTCTAACATAGATTCTCTGGGCAATTGTCTGGTTTCTGTGTCTGGAGACTCCTCCTGAGCATACTCTCCCAGCTTTTCCATATCTGCTTGTTAATTTTAAGAAAAAGAAATTTTCTGTTCTTTACATAAAACAAAACATATGTTAGCATCTTATTTTAATTTACTGTTCTTAGGAAAGCTAGTTGGACTGCATCAAGGCCTAGTGTTTGAACCACGATCTGATACCACATGTCAATAACCCCAAATTTTCCGAAAAATTTAAAATTTTTAAATGCATATAAATATCATAATTTTAGTAAATTAATCATTAAATTAGTTATATGTTACCAATTCATTATCTGAATCATTTATTGGTTATGTTTAAAGATAGAACAGTTCTTTTTAGTTTACTGACTTGTTTTCTCTTTGCGACCACAAGGTGGGATTTTCATCCAAAACTGGGCTTACTTAGATTTCGAGCTAACGCAGAAGTTTTCCTTCTCTTACAGATTTACAGGTAAGAGGTTCGAGTGCTGCTTAACAAAATTATAAAGTATTCAATATAAATTCGGCGCACAAAATTCAATTCAGTAGAAGGATATACATGCTAGTCAATTCCCCAAGCTTCTAGAGGTAAAGCGTTAAACTGTTCTTCCTTTTAAGATGTTATAGAAAGAGATTTGATTCTTCTAGTATTGACGATAGCTGCTTCCTTCGTGAAGGCGTGATTTAATATTCTTACTGAGTACTTAAACTCCTTGATGTTTATACTAATCGTCGATGTAAAATGCATTAAATATTTCTTTACAAACACAGTAAGTATGACAGAATTATAAAGTCAAAGGTTTAGTTTTTATTTGTATAAACTTCCCAATTTATGCCATGTCTAAAATGGCTACTGCATAGTGATAAAGATTTTATGTATCAGTCTCTGACTTCATTACTTCTAATTTTAAGGGGTTATAACCTTATTGCATACCACAATCAATTAATTTATACTAGTGTTGAAGGGTTAAATTCCTCCGTATTATAATCGCTTGAAAAAAAAATATTGGCTTAGTGAATAAAGGCCAAGTTTATAAAACAACAGAGATCATAGGATAGACCTTACACTTAACAAGTCCAAGGTTTATCTTTGAATCTAAAATCTATCCTCTTTTATCATATTGCCTCCTTATCTCCTTTGCATGCATAAAATACTTGGTTAAGTAGTAATTCTACTTTTATTTAACTTATAATTACTTGATTGATGGAGTATTTACTTGGGAATAAGGTTCCCACTAAGGGAAAAACGTTATTACTCTCCTTTTATGACATACTTTACAAGACTCTTGTCATTGTTGTGATCATAATTATTTGATGAAACACTGTAGCATAGAAAAGGTATGCAAAGTGTTATGCTAAGATGTACAGAAGGATAGACTTGATTTATAAAACCATACTTTATACTTATAAGGGTCGTATAATCCTCCACGACCTTGATGATTGTTAACAAAGTTTTGGCAATGATTATTATGTTTCCATACTATGTGCATGGCGGATGGATATTGCAATAACAACTAAAGTGGAACCTTGGATATGCCAAATGATTAGAAATCATTTTTCTTGGAAGTTCGATCACTGGGACTATACAATTTTACCCATAGCGTGTAATTTTTTACATGGTAACGTGGCATTACTGTATCCATGCATTCTACTATTAAAAGGGTAGTAGTCAAACCCTAGCTCGCCATTATTCCCTCGCCTTTGGGCTCCTGTCGCTCTGCTGCGATGTCCCCGAATGCACTGTTGTTGCCTTATGTTGTTGACAGCCTCCCTGTTGTTGTTCCTCCTTGAATGTTCGCCCGAATACCTGAAGAGGGATGCTGTTGTGAAACTGCTTGGTGTTTTGTGTAGATTAGTGTTGTTTCCCCAGGGTTCCTCCATGGCCGCTCCCTTATCTAGAACCTTCGACTGTAAACAACTCCTTCCTCCGTGAGAGCCAAAGTCTTGTTCTTCTGTACTGCATTTGGATGTTTGTTGTATTGTAAATTCTCTTCTCCCTTCCTGTAGAAGGGTTTCCTTCTTGCGCTGGTGGTTGTTTCATTGTCCTATGGTAGTCGCGCCTCAATACAAAATAGGTAAGAGGACTGTAAGTCCTTCCTCTATTTGCTATCTTGTTTTGGAATAAATAAAAGTTCATTTTGTAACAGGTTTTTAATGGTGATACTCTTCTTGTTATAGGTCGGCTCTCCTCTCTGCTTAGTTCTGCGAGGTTGCGACAGTAGTACTGGACTCATGGGTAAGCCTGGTTTGACCATGGCCATTCCTCCTTGTTTGGTCCCTTTGGGATATTTGTGGGTACATAGTCGAGCTCTACAACTCTTGGGGTTTTAGTTACCTGTTACTTAGTTTGTTATTATTTTTGTGGATGATGAGACCCTTACGCTGTGCGGGGGTGCTCCGGCTTCGGCCGTGACTGTATATGTAAATTCTTTTTTTTAAAAACTTGAAGAGCGGTGGGCTTTGGGAGGTTTCCAGACTTCTTGTTTATCTTTACTGTGCAAGTGATGAGGCCGAGAGATACTTTGGAAACAGGGCTTAAAACCCTCGATTTCATACTTCTGTTAGTATTTTGGTATTTACAGGGTTTTCACCCTAACTTCATAATATAAGTTGTTAATACAGTCTTTTTTAAATATCTTGTGTTTACAGTACAGTACTGAAATTTGTTTATTTTACTTATGTTATGATGATAATATTTAAGCTCGGCCGTAAGAAAATATTTACAGCAACTTGTAATTATCTTTGGTTTTTATAAAAATTACCTCTGTAAAAGATGAGGTTATTAGCTAGGTTGTATAATATTTGATTAAGATCGGTAGGTTGAGCATTCTGTCACTCTGTGGGGTAATTCCTGTGCGTTATTGTACTTGATTCTTACCCGTAACATTTTAAATTTAATTGTTAGGGTTTTATATGCATTACTGTTATATTAATTTATCCTATTTTAAGGAAGAGTAAAATATTGTTATATATTTGGTATCCGTTAGTATACAATGACTTATGTTTTACTGAAATTCTTCTGTATCTGATAAATACAGCTTTCGAGTACAGAAATTTATATCTTATTACTGTTTACTGAAATATAATAAGAACATTACTTGTTTACTTAATAAAACTGTTCTGATGATTATATATATTTATTAGCTTGTTCTTTGTTTGCTTAACCCTAGAATTAAATAGTATTCTACTAATGTATTCTTATACTTACTGTACTGAATAAATTATATAGGAATAATCTACATAGGTATACTATGTATCCTATATTATCTGTTTATGTTATAAGGTTAATGTTTAGAAATTCAAATGGAAGAATAAGAACTATGTTCAACATTTATGGACATCTTAAAAGAATATAAGTTGGTAATATAGATTTATGTTTATTCTTAGATAGATAGAACCAAAAATGAATGAATATACTTACATCATTGTCTATAAACAAATTCGGTAATCAAATAATTCATCTGTAGAAACAAATCAATATTCTAGCTAATCTTTCTTTCAATTTGTTTATTATAAAACCAGTAGTTAAAACTGAAAAGAGTAAACCGTACAACATTTTTAATTTAACCTATTCTAGTTAACTATTATACTCTTCTTTTGAATTTAATTGAGCAATGAGATGACTAAAAGTAACTACTGTATATAAAGTAAAACTATTTTATCTACTCATTCATGCTACTATCAGTAAATAATATAGCTACTTTATCTAATTCTAATAGACTGACAGTTTTCAGTACAGGTTATTACTACTCCTGAAACAAAAATATTTCTTTTGATAATAACACAAAGAAAATACTCTATAATTATATTCTGCAATTCCATCATACTATCTTTACTTATAATTTTATCCCTGTGCTGGAGTACGATCTGGTCACTCCAGATGAGGAAAAACACAGGAGTGGTTTTGTTTTTCATCAAACAATTCTAATACTAAACAAACTAAAAACAACTCCATTACTAAACTATCTAAATTTTTACATCATAAGCTACAAACATAACATTCAATCATACGCGGTTATTTAAAACAAAGACTATTAGATGACAGAACCTGTTCTTGAGCTTGGACAACAACAGCAATGGGAGGCCGTTCCTCCCTACCAACTCCTAGAGAGCACTCAAAAAGTGACTCCTCAGGACCCCCGAGCTTGCTCTGGTCTCCCTGGCTGGAACTAGGTGCAACAATAATCAAGTACCAGTCTTCAGACTCAGTACCAATCCTGAACTTATCAGTAAGTTCCCTCAACTTACAAGCTGTGTCAGACCAAGTTACTATAGATTATCCCTCAAACACTTTCCTTACAGTTTCCCTTTTCCCTCAATGACTTCCTTGAAGAGCATTCCTCCTGAATGATTCTTCTCCCGGAAAATATCTGAGCAACCTTAGCTCTATTCATTGGGTACTTTTAAAAGATTGCCTAGGTCTTTTTGGGTTAGTTGTCATTTATTGAGCCACCTACTCTGATCCCACTTTCTTGGGGGATCATGACCCCAATTATAGGGAAGTTGCCACCTGCAACCTAGGAAGTGCTTGAGGATACTATCACTTGTCTTTTGCCCTCCACCTAGTTCCTTCCACTAGTTTGACCAGTAACCTCTTATTAACAGCTCTCCCATGCTGTTGTCTCCACTTTTTATTTATTAATAATAAAATATTCAGAATTACATTCCACTTCTTTTGACTCTGCTGAGTCATGAGTTCCTACTTAGCATTAAATTTAACATAATGTATTGGGAAATCAAATTAAAATAATTAACATTATTTTACAAAATTGGGGTATGTGACATTTGTGGTCATTAGTTGGACATTAATAAAATTATCTTATCTTATTTTATCACACCAGTTAACTACATTTACATTGCCATTTTATAGATCCCACTTCTTGGGCCTCATGTTTGTCCTTGACATAATTTTCATTTGGGTTGAGCTCACTTGTATGTGATCTCTCCATCAAGACAACAAGTAGTGGCATATTCTCACCCTTCCCTGTTAACAAAGTGACAAAATGAGGAGACAAAGTTTTAGTGTACAGCTGAAAGGGGTGACTAGGTAAGTATATTCAATCATGTCTAGCGAGGGAGCTTCTCTACTATTTGGCTCTACTATCAAGGACTCACACACGGGACCACAACTCTGAAGTATTTCACATAGCATAAGAGTTCACTAGTAGATTCAAAACCACCACAATCCAAAAGCTGGAGAAGTTGGAAAAAAGGGTTTAATCCAAAAGAGATGCAACTCATAGCAACTAAATTGCCAAGGAATTGGAATTTGGAACCCACCCCCATACATGAGTTTCTCAAGGAGAAGAAATGCCAGATACTTTCTCATTCAACCTGCACCATCCTGAAAGAGCT
Source organism: Pseudotsuga menziesii (assembly GCA_001517045.1). Taxonomy (NCBI): domain Eukaryota; kingdom Viridiplantae; phylum Streptophyta; class Pinopsida; order Pinales; family Pinaceae; genus Pseudotsuga; species Pseudotsuga menziesii. The sequence goes on along the minus strand of LPNX010887254.1, from coordinate 50,542 downwards.
TCCACAAATTAATGAAAGCTATTACTGCCTGCTAAACACCATCCAGAGATCAGAGCAAGGGTCAAAGGAATGCATAGAACAAGGGGACAAGGGGAACACTTAAGAGAGCCAGGATGTTACCAGTCAACAACCCCATTTCCCAAGCAGATGCAAATATTAGTACAAAGTCTCTCTAGTTCACCACTCCCTCTAAGGTTCTAGTCTATATGGTTTTTCTTACTGTTTCATTAAACATACGATATGGTGGCCATGAGTTAAGTTATCTCCATCACTGTGAATATTCTTGTGCATAAGAGTAGATTCTCTGCCTCTTACAAAAAAAAATGCAAGCATTATTTTACCAAAACAAGAACCCAAAGCTCAATACTAGAGAGACAACTACAATAGTAGAAAATGTGAATATAATTCAAACCTCAGCAAGTAACAACAAATGCAAACATATTTTTTATTAACAAACAGACCCTTACACTCACTAAAATATTCTGATCCATGATAAACACCTACATGAGACCATAAATATATCCTTAATTATATAGTTCCAATTTTCCCGTATACAGACTCTTCCTGTGGTAAGATTTTTTGTGTCTTTTGTAAGGATGTTCTAAACTGGTTTCATTTGAAAAATGTGGAGTTTATTTCCAAGGTACACAATACCCTCGTTATCAGGAATTAGGAAAACCTTTTCTACACAATTGAGGAAGGGTTCTCGAATGGTGTACTGAATAAATTAGTTGACTTTTGTAGCAACTATTTGCAAGCTTAATTTCCTGTGGTAAGATTTTTTGTGTCTTTTGTAATGATGTTCTAAACTGGTTTCATTTGAAAAATGTGGAGTTTATTTCTAGGATACGTAATACCCTCATTATTAGGAATTAGGAAAACCTTTCTTGCACAATTGAAGAAGCGTTCTCAAATGGTGTACTGAATAAATCAGTTGCCTTTTGTAGCAACTATTTACAAGCTTAATTTCCTGTGGTAAGATTTTTTGTGTCTTTTGTAATGATGTTATAAACTGGTTTTATTTGGGAAATGTGGAGTTTATTTCCAGGGTACACAATACCCTTATTACTAGGAATGAGGAAAGCCTTTCCTACACAATTGAGGAAGCGTTCTCAAATGGTGTACTGAATAAATCAGTTGGCTTTTGTAGCAACTATTTGCAAGATTTATTTCTTGTGGTAATTTTTTTTGTGTCTTTTGTAAGGATGTTCTAAACTGGTTTCATTTGAAAAATGTGGATTTTATGTCCCAGGTACATAATACCCTCATTTTTAGGAATCAGGAAAACCTTTCCTGCACAATTGAGGAAGCATTCTCTAATGGTGTACTGAATAAATCAGTTGCCTTTAGTAACAACTATTTGTAAGCTTTATTTCACGTGGTAATATTTTTTTGTGTCTTTTGTAAGGATGTTCTAAACTGGTTTCGTTTGAAAAATGTGGAGTTTATTTCCAGTGTACACAATATTCTTCTTATTAGGAATCAGGAAAACCTTTCCTGCACAATTGAGGAAGCGTTCTCGAATGGTGTACTGAATAAATTAGTTGGCTTTTGTAGCAACTATTTGCAAGCTTTCTAGTTTAATTTGGTAGACTTTGTGAAAGCATATTGCAGATAATGTGTTATCTATAGTTTTTATTGTATTGAAGGTGATGATTGTGGGTCACTGAGGGTAAATTGAGCTTTATTTAAAATTCAATTCTCTTAAATTTATATGTAATCATTATTACTTGAGGTATTATTTTTTGAACCTTCAAAATGTAAAGGTTAGCGAAACATTACAAGTGCAAATAATACATGTTGATAATGCATATTTTATCAGAGATTATTGTAGGAGGCATGCGGTCAAGTTTACTCAGATTTTATTGTTGCTTTGAAAGTGATTCTTAGTCTACAAGGTTAAATTCTTTTAAATCTATATGATGCCGCTGCAAAACTGTATGTCTATCCTGTTGAAAGCTTCAAGTCCTGCTCAAGCTCTTGATTTGTAAACGAGACAAAAGTTTTGAGTTATCTTTATCTTTCTGGCTGATATAGCATGTGGAAACTAATTCCAGTTCTGTTAAGGGCTTACAATTCATGCTTGCTAGTTGTGTTTTCTAAGTTGTACCACTTATAATGTCATGTGGTTCAGATATTAGTGTTTTTCTTTTATAAAAAAAAGAACTAGATTATGACATATTTCTGAAAAATCTTTGTTGCAAAGTTACTGTTCTCTGTCCTGTGTCCCGTGACATATTCCCTTAATTTTCACACTGTATTATTTGTAATAAACATTTTAATCTCCCAAATGCATAATTTGATCTCATTATTGTATTTCAGAGGGTGTTTGACAAAACAATTGTTGTGATAATGTCTCTTATAACATTTAGAAGGTGCAACATTAATTATTACTGCCTCTCACCTCGAGAATGTTAGCACCATGTTTGAATTATTTATGGTTATTTTCAATTCAAATGGTTTTGACTCGTGATGTTATGCATATGGAATTAGAGATGCCAGCTTAAAGGTTTGGCATTTTAGGGAAGTGTTATCCTTAAACAAGGAGAAAGGATTTGATAAGAGTTTTTTTTTCGTTTTGATAAAAGGTTTCTTTTGACTATTAATACAAATAGTAGATGTACCTAAGCACTTTATTCAACAATAAGAGGGGAGCCAGTGCAGATGGCACAAAAACTAGCTCAAAATTGGGCTAGTATTATACCAGAACAATCACTATGCTAAAATGGTTTATAAATCATCTGCCCAGCAACAAGATAAACTAGCCCATGGCGCCCAAATAACCAAATCCCAGAGATGAGTAAGGGATCATCATGGTCCCTGGAGATTGGCCTCTAATCAGAGTTACTTATTTTTACCATGTGTAATAACTTCCAAAACTTACACGGGAAAAACAGAAACAAAACCCTAATAACCCAAGACAGACTGAACATTGATAATGTGGAATTGTCAAGTCTACCCATGGAGAAGGATTTATGAATTAAAGCTGATAGTGGATTTTTTACATGCAACGAAGTAGAGAAGTAAGAAAGGCTCCAGAGAAGCTACTTATCACAAGCATAAGGGAAGAGAGTAGTGGAGTACAACATTATTTCAACCAGTAGTTAGTGTTATAAAAAAGATAACAGACTTTACAATCTCCAAATGGCATGAGTTTTCGTCATCCACTCATGACCTCACAGGAAATAGGGAAACACAACCCGTCCTCAAGACTCAAGACAGACCTAAGTTACCAAGATATAGATACGGATACAAATTCACCAGATTTTTCAAAACCCAGGATCTGGATATGACGAGGAAACATCAAGTACAAAAAGATTTAAAAATATTTTTATAATAAATAAATAAAATAGAGTGAAGAAACAAAACCATTCAGATAAAATAGAGTGAAGGGGTGCATCAAACACCTCGACCTCGATCAACATGGTCTTCCCTCCCAATTGGACCTCAAGAGATGGAAGTATCCCATGCGGCTGAAAAGATATCCCATCAAAAGCAATCAACATGGTTCCAGATCTCGACAATGTAGGAGAATCTAAACCCTTCCAATAGGCCAAAGACATCACAGAAGCCACAATGCCTTCATCAATCATTGTGTGTTTAATGATGTTGTTCATACACTTCATGTGGACAAGGAGAGCCACATGGTAAGGGCAGCTAGGCTGGACTTCATGAGGAAAACTCCAAGACTTTTTTTTATGCACATTTCTCGATGTACGTGGGTATTAGCTCAAAAGCTGCGTGTACACATGGGTATTGGTTTAAATGTCGCGTATACACATAAACAGGTGCTTTTTTGGGGACTTTCTTGGTTGATCAAAGTATAACTTGAGCAAGGGGGATCCAAGGAGTTTGTAGAGGGACATGGAAGGCCATAAAGATGTGATCTACAAAGTGTGGTAAAATCAGCTATAACACACACACCAACATCTTAATTCACAATTTTAAAGATTTCATATATGCCCTCGTAGTCCTTTGAAAAATTCTCTTTTTGTTTCACTATATGATTTTATAGTGTCGACTGCAATTTCTATGATATATCCGCCAAGAATACTGTCGAACCAAAATTCAATATCCCTAGATATAGGGTTACTAGTTCTTTTTAACCGCTGGATCAACTGAGGACTCCACTCAAACGAATTCGATCGAGTATCCTCTTTGGAAATTTCTCTTCTAGGTTGCTGGATTTGGAAACCACTCATGCAAAACAATGAGAAATTTGCTAAAGAAAATATCGTGAATTTCTGCGTAAAGGTATCATTCCAATCACTCAATAGGACTTTATTGTGATCATTTTATTTCTTCTCATGCAAACCCTAGTGCCTTATAATAGACCCAATCTTGAATTCATGGCTTCGTCGGATGCCAAAACATATCTCCACTAGAATTATTCATGGTCCCGGTACCCGAACCATTTGTTGGCCTTTAGTTTCGGTTGACCCAGGTTTAGACCCTTCGTTCGTCAACAAGACCCAAGATATCGACCCGACAGAGGGGAACTCCATCAGAAACACTTGCGATGCAATTGCAGTCTCACCCAAGATATCTTATGGGGACCGTCAAAGCTAGGTTTATTTAGATATGTCGAGGATTTCACTCTTACTGTATTATCAGATTACTCAACTCAAGCCAGGAATTAAACTTGTTGTAACATTCCCGGTTAAATAATAATAATATAAATACATTAATTAAGGAAAAGCCATTATTTTGATTTTAGAATAATTATGGAAAATATTGAAAGAATATTCAAAATTCTTTATGGAGCATGGCGGTTAGTTTTTGTGCGGTTAGGGTTTCCTTAATAGAAAGGAAACAAACACTTTGCTGGAACAAAAACTATCACGACTGTGGAAGAAGAGCGAAACCCCCCAATCTCAACTTACAGCATTCACACAGAGTTGGAGAAAGGTCGTTTCCGAACTGTTGGTTGAAAGATTGTGGATATAGCGCAGTCAAGAGTTTTATTCTGTATGCTCATGAGTGCTCTAAAGTTTGACAGTGGCAACCTTTGTTAATGACTGGCCCAACCAGGTATTATTTCCCTTATGCCCACTATTATTTTGCTGGTCTTTAATTCAAGAGTAGTGCATTATCTTTTAAACACTTTTGTGTTTTGGATCGTAAGCTTAGTTAATATGGGGGCGCGAAACCATGGTTTTATTGTAAATATATCATACAAATCCAAAACCGAGTTCATAGGACCAGTGAAGCACTACTCGTTGGTGACTCGCGAGCACTCGTGAGTGTGCCCGAGTCAACACCCAGGACGAGTAACTAGACCATACTCGTTGGAAAACTCGTGAAAGTCAGCTGACTCGTCAAAATATCCCAGACTCGTGGAGAATCGCCATATACTCGCTCAGACTCGTTGAAAATCGCCATATACTCGCTCGGACTCGACAACATTCGCAAAAATGAAGGAAAAAAGACCTTGCGGGTAAGTTACAGGGAAATTGGCAGAATCTCAACCAAAAAATTATATTTGTTTCAGTTCGTTGAAGAAATTGATATAGTTCGCTGAATAAGTTCATATGGATTCTGACATGGGTTTGCTGAAGAATTTTTTTGTGCGTTTCATACCCCGGCGACCTGTTAACCCTGAAATTTGCATAACTTTCCTTCTGCGCTGGTTGGCCCTTGCCTACATTTCCTCAGCTGCATGTATTTAGTTCCCTCCCGACTGGACGAAGCCCGTGC
>LPNX010887254.1:1612-44364 GCA_001517045.1 Pseudotsuga menziesii | reverse complement strand
TACATAATAATCTTTATTATATATGTATTATATAAATATTATATATATTATGTGAATATATTTAAATATATGGATTGGAAATCCTATTAATTTTTTTTTTCCTAAAATTAATATTTTTTCTTATTTGTCGAGTCTTTCCGAGTCTTCCGAGTCAGTCCTGAGTCTTTCCCGAGTCAACGAGTCAAATGCCAGCCGAGTCTTTGCGGAGTCCGAGTCGTGCAACATTGCATAGGACTCGGTCCCAGTGCCAGTTCTTAGTCAAATAAAACATAAGACCATAATGTTTGCTTGTACTTGAGTTGGCGTTGAATATAGAAGGAGCACAACCGTTGAAATTTGTGGATAGTATACCTTATACTCGTCTTTCTTTAGGTGTTCAAGGAAGCCATGAACTTCAACTCGTGTATATATATTTACACACTCACTATTATTCATTTTCCTTTGGGCGGCTTCTAGACAAGAGTCCGTTCGTCTTCATGCAATTATAATGTTATTAATATGTGAATAGGTGGGACATAAAGGCGGACCAACTCCATTCCAATTATGTGCATATACCTTGTTATTCTTATAAAGATTTCATATATATATATTAAATCTATATATATATTAAAGATTCTATATATATACGTATGTATATATGTATGTCTTTGTCTTTGTCTCTTAAAAGAAAAGGCAAACTTATCCAACTTACCTATATATCGGTAAAAGGGATTTGGCATATGAACACGAGTTTGCATGCAGTTATATAATTTGCTTACATATGATTACACGTGGGAATTAATATATTATGGTGGAAAAGTGGATAAGCTTTTGTCTATATATAAAGTGGAGTAAGCCTTAGTACAATATGATTCAGTTATACATAAGAATGTGTAACTCACTATGTTCTTGGTGTTTGGCTTATAATCTTTATTTTATATTTCAAGTATTATTAATAATAAAAGAAATCATAGTTGAGATTGGGAAAATATTTAATTCTTTAACATTTGATATATATATCTTGTTTTAGATTTGGGTGAAGGGAACAATTAAAACCAGTTGTGTAGAAACACAAATGTATAGTTATATAATAATTTAGGATACAAAATATACGAAAATAGGAATAAGAATATGTATGCTCGATGGAGCAAGAATTGGAACTTTATCTTTCAATGATCAATGAGTCTAAATAGATGGCTAATGACTAAGCTTATATATTCTAATTAAGAGGTATAGGAATGCCTAGTAAATTTGTATATGTAAGCTTTTATAATCTTCACTTGGATAGTTAAAGTGAAAATACTTTGGATTATTTTACAAGGTAATGTCCTTGTAGTGAGGTTAACTAGTGATGTGGAGATGTTCTCAGTGAACTAAACCTTGAAGAAAAGGAAAAATATATTGCAAAGGTTGTGCTGCAGAATTGTAACGCTCTTTGTTGATAAATAAGTAAAAGATTAGCGAATTTTGGTGGATGTAGCCCCCAAGTTGCGGTGAACCATGTATATTGGTGTCTCTCTTTTGGATTTACATCTTATGTGCCTTATTTCTACAAATTGACCCAAGTTATTGCTCTGCAATCCTATATTGCTAAAAGAATACTCACTTCTTTATTTGTACATAATGAATGGATTATGAGCTTTGTTATTTAAATATGAATGTTAAGACTTTGAAACATATGATTGATCATGATATAAGAGAAACTAAAATAATAGTATCATGTTTTCATTAATAGTGGACATTTGTATAACATGGTGATATTATCTATTCTAATGTATAGATGGGGAAGCATGAGCAAAGATATTATGTAAGATTATAATTATAAGTAGTGAATAGATGAAGATGAATATGAGTATTTGAACTAAAAGAAAATTGTTACAATTTAGTTGCATGCATATGAATGTAGAGTTGTTCTTACTTAAATTGACTAATAATCCTTGGTGCTAACATTCTTGGTTGTTTAAAAGATGTTTTAAGAAAAAATGTATACCCCATTTTCACGTAAAAGGTAATTGTGGAATTCGGGTACGTTACATTTGTGTTCTTATTTATCTATTTAAGATAACTATCTACCATTCCATCGACATAAATAGCAGCATATAACATAAAGTATTACCAAATATTTACTCGCTACAAATGTGACACAAATATAAGTTCCTTCATAATTAAGCATGTACGACACATTCAGATAAACTTATCTATATCAATTATGCATTCGACACAAAACACACATTAAACACACGGAGACAAGATGTAACATTGAAACCCATCCGGGAAAAACCACAAAGGTGATCTTTATTTGGCATGAGAATTGGTTTGGTACCTTTGGTCTATGAAATTAGCTTGCATAATATTCTTTAGATATTCTTTACAATCCGTACATTCATCTCTTGTCTCATGCTCTCTTATTTTGGTCTCTCTCTCTTCTTCTCTTACTCATCGATCTGCACACGTCCTAGATCGATTCTTAGACTAAGAAACTCTCTTTATCCTTGAACAACAACGACCAACCCACAAACATCTTGGGTTCATGATTTTATAAGATTTCATTGTTTTAAAATTCTTGATCCAACTGTCAACTGGCTCTTAACTGTCAATTGATAGGATGTCTTTCTATTTTCATACATTCAGTTATCTCTAAAAATAGGCACCATTGTCCCAAAATACAATCATGTTGTATTACTAAAAGAACACTTTTAGTATAACTAATTCTTCCTGCAAAATTAGTTGAAATCTGTTTTCAACTTCTTTATTTCTCTTTTCTCATGGTTCCCTCTGTCATAGCTGCTTCCGTCACAACTTCTTTAGTTGTAGCTTCTTCCACCGCGTGACTGGAATATTCACCTTTCCAAATAGAATTCTGGAAGAATCCTGTCTGGATTTTCCTAGGGCCAACCGGCCCCCAACACTCACCTGTGGCTTGTCACAATCCACATCAATCTAAAAGTTCTATAATTATGACCTTGCTTTGAAAATCTTGGAATATTTTTACTACCTATTCAGCTTCCTGTCACACTTCTTCTTCTAATACCTTCAATTTTTCTACAACTTTGGAACTGATGTGTTCCAAAGTTGTTATTCTTATCGACCCCAATTTTTATTGCACCTTCTCATGTACAATTTGAACGAGACCTTTAACTTTCTCTGCTTCTACTTGCAGCTCTACGACCTAGACGATTCTCATTTGTTGTTGTGTTCGTAGTTTTCTACATTAGAGGAAATTTCGAGTCTAAAATGAGCCTTATAAGAAAAAGAGCCAACAATAAATTCTTGTGAGTTGGAATTCAAGAACCAATAGAATTTCAATAAAATGAGTCAACCATAATGGTTGACTTGACATATTTGGCAATAAAAAACTAGTCTTTTTTGTTTGTATTTTCAACATATCTCCCCGTGTTTTTACTCAAATTTCGAGTAGGAGGGATCATTGGATGCATAATTTAATTTCGCATCCAACGAGTACCCACACTGCATACTTTTGATGGACCTCGCTACCCCAAAAACAAGAAATACCTGAAAAAATGTGATGATGACATCATCATCACATTTTTTCAGGTATTTCTTGTTTTTGGGGTAGCGAGGTCCATCAAAAGTATGCAGTGTGGGTACTCATTGAATGTGGAATTCAATTCCACATCCAGCAAGCCCTCTTGCTCAAAATTTGAGTAAAAATACGAGATATGTTGAAAATACAAACAAAAAAAGTAGTTTTTTCTTTCTTCCTCCAAAATTAATAAATATTATTTTTTTATTTTCCTTAGGAAGCCCATTTCAGACCTCAAATTTCCTCTAATGCTTGTTGTTGTAGCTTCTTCATGTTAGCATCCTTCGCCATTTTATCTATTGTCAACAACTTCTTTAGATCACTCTTCATTTTCTTGAAGTCTCCCTCAGTAGTATGTAATTGCTCCATTATCTTCCCTAATTCTTCATTGTCAATCAAAGTTTCCCATGATTGAGAAACTTGCTCAACCGCCTTGGCACAACGTGCCTATGCTTCTCCAATAATCATCACATCCTCAGTTGTTGCTTTTCTTCGTTCTTCCAGTACCTCTGGAGGTGTCCTGGGCTTTATATGCAATTCAAGTTTCACGACCCGCTTACGAAGGCTCTCTGTGACTTTTCCAAGTCGAAAGACCTTGGCTTCTGAAAACATTTCTTCCATGATTCCTTCATCTCCAAAATCACTACAAGCCAGTGTAACAGCCGCATCCATCCAATGTTTGTCCTTTTGTGATGTTACTTCATACTAAATTTTATATTTTACTTTTATTCATACTATGGCTCACACTTTTCATATTAAAACCAGTCAAAAATGTTCCTAGAAATTGTTATTTCAATAATTTTGCAATTTCCACGATTGTGATTGTTTGCCTAAGACTAAATCCTCGATTTTAAAATTACTCTGATCGCTCAAATAGCAATTTGACCAGTCGAAATTGGAATTTCAACAAGATTTAGTTTGTCAAATTTCGGCAGGTTGAGGGCATTTTGGTTAGTGCTTATACTGCGCCATTGTTTACCACAATGCCAATAAGTTTATATGACAAGTTACAAGTGATTCTAAAGAACCTAATTCCTAAAACAATGATATAAACATCAAAACTTTGAAAATTCAATACAAAGTACCTTGTAATAAGTCCAAAGAAAAAGGAGGAAAGGTCTAATTACATAGGTTGAAACTACAACTTCAAAAGGGCAAAAGACACTAATAAGAAGATATTTTGGGAAACAAAATGTGTCAAAAAGTGGCAATGGGGTGAGAAAGAACACACGTGCTTTCTTAAGAATGAGTTTAGGTTCCTTTTTCTTTTGGTTTAGTACTCCCTAAGCCACCACAAAAGCATGGAAAGTAGGATGCCTATTTATAGTTAAAATAATGTGTGCGTACTTAGAAAGGTTCAAGGATTAATAACATGTGTGTTCCTAAGTTCATAGGAATTCTTTTGTCTATTAATATTAAGAAAAGGGCCATGGTTTAACATTTCAAAACCATTAATTGTGTTATTTCCATAGCCAAGGAGAGATTTTGAGGAGCAATTTGGAGTTATTAATGGTGAAGTAGTGTATTCCAAGTTTCCACATATTCTTCAAGGATCTATGTGAGGAGTTATTAATTCTATGTAGGTTTATTACACTTTTATTTACTTCTATTTATCATATTTCTTAATTTATAATAACAAATAAATTTAAATACATTAGTTTATTCTTCAAATGCAACATAAACCACATCTAATGGATCCTCAAAGAACATTTGAAACTATCATCACCCAATGAATATAAACCAAACCCTAACCCATAACTTATAGATTCAAATACCAAAATCGGTGCAGGAATTCAATCATTAAGAACCCTAATACAATATCTTAGAAACATTATAGATACCTCATGTATTCCACTGCCTACATCATTAAAGAATATTATTAATTCCATTCTTAATGTCTGAGGTCAATTATATAATATTTTTTATTACAAGGATACAATTTTTTAGTATTATAGGATGGGATTAGATATAAACTAGGTTAGAGATATTCAAATTTCCACACAAGAATTGATGACCTTGTTTATTGAACTAAGTGCTAGAACACACCCTTTAGTGACAAAGAACACATTTGCATAGTTTGGTGCACCTTCTAAACTTTTATAAACCACTATATGGATAGGTGGTTTGTGGCATTTGACAAAAATACCTACAATAATAGGAAGGTTCCATTGTATTTCCTTATCATATTATCAGTTGAATTATTTTCTACTTTGACATTGGTGAACTATAGGGGGTAGCCAATAGTCTCCAATAGTGTAGCCAATGAAAGGCATGAGGGATCTATTGTGTTTCTAAAATCTTATATTAGGGTTCTTATTGACTGAATCCTTACACCAATTTTGTTATTTGAATATATAGGTTATGGGTTAGGGTTTCGCCTATCTTCATTGGGCGATGATAGGTTCAAATATTCTTCAAGTTAAGGATCCACGAAATGTGATTTATGATATATTTAAAGTATAATACAATATATTTAGATTTATTTGTTATTATAATAAATTTGAGAAATAGAAATCAATAAAATTGTAATAGACTTACATGGAATTAATAAATCCTAAAATAGATCCTAGGAGAATATGTGGACACTTGGAAATCACTACTTGACCACCAAAACTCTATATCACTCCTTAAATCCATCAGTCGTGAAAATAATGCGTTGTGTGGTTTCGAAATTAAAAACCATGGTCTTTTCCTATAATATTAAGAGACAAAGGAATGCTTATGTGCTTTTAGGAATTCACATGCGTTATTAATGCATGCACATTTCTAAGCATGCACACATTATTTATCTATATGAATCGACATCCTACTTACCGTGTCTTTGTTTCATTTAGGGAGCATTGAATTGGTAGAATATTGGGAATGAGATGTTGAAGGCCAACGGTTAACTTGAGTTGCTGTGCAATAAGAAAAAAACAAAGTTTTGTCAGGATTTTGACCTCTTTTTACTCGTCGAGAAAAACTTGTCTAACCCGAACATACAAGTCAAAGTGAAATTCCGACTAGACAAGTTGAAATCAAATTCCGGCTAAACAAGTTGAATTGGAATTTCGGTTAGACAAGTCAAATTTCGACAAGTTAAGCTTTACCAAAACACTTTGACAGTTTTTTTTACTTTGACCGACTAGCCTATTTAATAGACTATTTTTTCTTCGACCGACTTACCTTACTTTGATAGGTTTACTTCGAGGGAATTTTGATTCCGACAAACTTACTCAACTTAACCACTTTTAGTCGAACTTTTACAAAGGATATTTCTTAGTCTAAAGACTTTATAAAGTGAAAAACACTTTTTACTGACCATTAACTCGAAGTAAAGCTCAACACAACTATAGTTCGACAGATTTAAAAGATCATATAACAAAATATTAAGTAAGACTTGATTCGACCACTCTGTCATAAAAACTAACTTTTACTCAGTGAAATATTAATGGATTCTATGTGTATTTCAGTTAACCTATAAATATAAACAGCATTTACTTAAGTAATTCTATATAGAATGTGCAGCTAAATAAAAACATGCATTCAACCATAACAATATATTATAAATCTTGTTGAGACATAACAAGAACTATTTTCCATAAATACAAACTTGGAAATTTTCAAGGATGTTTCACCTTTTACAGAGCTTCAGCTCTTAACACTTTTCAATCACACAGAGCTTGATCTCTTAAAAACTCCACAGATTTTTTCCTTCTTCTCCACTATTCAATTCTCGTTTTCACTATCTCTTATGTCTACTGAATTTACAAACTTCTTCTTCTTTATGTAGAAAGACTAAAATAGCTTCTCTTTGAAGCTACCGACTTAATCATTAAATACTGTAATAACTATCCACCTAGAAAATTAACTTCAAAAATTTAATTTGACTAGTTTACATAAGAGAGACGTGAACTCTTCAACCTTGTCAGAGAGTTTGACAGAGCATGACTAGCTACAAACTTTGACAGAGTCAGATAAAAAGATAGGAGAATCAACGAGTACTTAATATTTCCAACACTCCCTCTTAATTATGAGCAGATGGGGATCTTAAAAGAAAATATTACAAAATGTTTTAGAGCTAAAAGTTTCTTTGTTCATGACAGACTTCACTATGCAGAACTTGTCATTCCAAGATAACTTCGGAGATACTGGAATGTATCTTTTTCCAATGGTTTTGTAAATATGTATACAAGTTGATATTCATACCTGCAAAATTCTAAACAAATTTCTATGTTAGAAAACATGACCGTAGAGTAATAACAGATATACAGTTAAATCAATAAACAAGATGCAAAACACATTAAGACATTACAGAGAGACACAGATATAACATGGTTCACCCAAACGATAGGCTATGTCCACAAATAAATTTCCATTCCTTCTATTACAATCCAAAAAGATGAAGGGATACACCCTGCAGCAAAACTGTTGCACTTCCTCTTCACACTCTCACAGTCTCTCTTCCAATACAATACAATGCCATCCTCAGTCATTTTGTAATGCTTTCTTTTATAGGGGAAATACAATGGGAAAATTCTAGGGTTAACCCAATACCATGGGTCCGCAAAACTGTTGGCCAACACACATCCCAAAATTTTTCTCGGGGGCTCCGCCCCCAAACCCCAAGGCAGGGGGAATGAGTGTACAATACTCCTGGGTTACAATCACAACTAAATAATATCTCTGGATTTGGAATATTAGGCTCCACAACCAACACTTTGTTGTTCACCAATTCTCTTATGAAATGAAATCTTGTGTGGATGTGCTTGGTTCTGTTATGAAACACATGCTTTTTCAACAAAGCAATGGTTGAATTGTTGTCACAGAAAATGGTTGTTGGTTCTTGTTGGTTCTACAACAAGTCTTTTAAAATACTCCACATCCACACAGCTTCACATCCAGTGCTTGTAGCTACAACATACTCTACTTCTATTGAAGACAAAGTTACAATGGGTTGTTTCATTAAAGCCCAAGACAAAACACCTGTACCAAAATGAAATGTGTACCCAGATGTGCTCTTCCTATCATCTGTGTTTCCTCCATTTTCATTGTCAGTGTATCCAATCAGTTTAAAACTTTCTAAAGTTGAATACATTATTCCAAGGTCCTTTGTGCCACTTGCATACCTCATAATTTTTTTACCTTCTTTCCAATGAGCGTATTTTGGTGACTCCATGAATCTTGAGATCATAATTACTCCATACATGATGTCTAGTCTTGTCGTTGTAAAATACATTAGACTACCAATAAGCCTTTTAAACAACGTAGGATCTACAATCGATCCATCATCATCCTTTCTCACTTTTAAACATGTTATTATTGGTGTTGGGGTTGTCTTGCAATTAGACATATTAAATCTTTTCAAAACTACCCTCCATATTTTGACTGTGATATAAAAATATCACTTTCAAATTGTTGGACTTCAATTCCCACAAAAAAATTCATAAGCCCCCAAACAACCGTTTCAAATTCGCTTTCCATGACTGCTTTAAAATATTTTATGCCAAACTCACTAGTAAATATTAAATCATCTACATACACATAGACAATTAACATGTTACCTTGCTCATTAAATTTGGTGTATAGTGTCGGTTCACTTTCACTTATGTGCAATCCATTTTCGGTGAGATAGGAATCAATATGACTATACCAATATCTAGAAGCTTGCTTTAAACCATAGAGTTCATTTTTCATCATATACACTTTGTGCTCTTGACTTGGAACTTCATGTCCTTGTGGTTGTTCCACATACACTTCGTCATCTAGATAGCCATTCAGAAATGTTTATTTAACATCCATTTTATGAACATGCCATTTCTTTTGAACAACAATGGAAAAAACTGTTCTGACTATATCTATAGGTGCGACAGGTGCAACAATTTCATTGAACTCTATCCTAAGATGCTGAGTGAAACCTCTTGTGACCTTTGTTTCCTTGTGCTTCAACACATTCCCATCAACATCTTGCTTGGTCTTGTAAATCCATTTGATGTTGATTACATATTTGTCTTTTGGTACATCTACCAACTCCCACGTTTGATTCTTCTTGTTGCTTTCTATTTATTTATCCATGGCTTGTGCCCATACTGGTTCTGCGAAAACTTCTTCAAATGTTAGTGGATCATCTATTTGAGAAAATTATGCAAAGAGAGAGAATGAATTTGGTGTATTGACTTCATATATTTCACGCAAACTTCTTGTCTTCACTCGATCTATGGATGTCGACCTCGACGAACTGCTTGATGGAGGGTGTTGTACTCTTGGTGTGCTTGTCGGCATAGCTTAAGCTCTGACTTTAGTCAACGTACCTTGTGTTGAACCATGTTCAGTGTCATGGGATTCGATGGTGTTGCGACCGATTGAATTGCATGTGGTGTTTGAACCACTTCCTTCTTCATGTCATCATGGTCAACATTCGACACAATCTTGACATTATTCTCAATGGTTCCATCCCATGATTAATTTTCTACAAATTGAACATCACAACTAATGATCACTTTCCTTGCAACAGGATCATACAACTTGTATGCTTTTGTGTCTTCAGAGTAGCCAACAAAAATACATTTTTGTCCCTTGTTGTCTAGTTTATTTCCCAACTCATCTGGAACATGAGCATATGCGACACAACCAATATATTTTAAATGATAAACACTCTGATTCATACATGTCCATGCTTCTTAAGGAAATTTTTTCTACACACTCTTTGTCGGAAACTAGTTCATAATATATATAGCAGTTGCGACTACTTCAGCCAAAAAATTATTTGGAAAATGCTTGGCTGCCATCAAGTTGTGCACCATATCCATAATTGTTTAGTTCTTTCTCTCTGCAACATCGTTTTGCTGAGGTATGTAGTGAATTTCTTTTGTATTCCATGGGTCTTGCAGAAATTTAATAATTCATTCAAAACATATTCACCACCTCTATCCGTCCTTAATATTTTGATGCAGTGCCCACTCTGGTTCTCCACTAGTTCCTTGAATTGATGAAAACAACTAAATGCATCAGATTTATGTTTTAGAAAATACACCCATTTTTTTCTTGAGTAGTCATCAATAAAATTAAGAAAATAGTTGCAGCCACCCGTGGATGATGTCTACATTGGGAAACAAATATCATAGTGCACAATCTCAAGTGGTGTGCGAGCTCTGTATGACTTTTCGATAAGAAAGGTCTCTCTATGCTGCTTGCAAAAAATGCAGCCTTCAAAAAATCTCTCTGGTTTTTCAATCAATGGAAATCCTTTTACCATATTATTTGTGTGCAGTAGCTTTGGTCCACTAAAATTCAAATGTCCAAATTTGAAATGCCACAGGCAGGACTCATCCTAAACTTATGTTTGAAATGCAACTTGAAAATCAACCCGTCATTTTATTTCTTGTTGAAGTGCTTATCTGCTTATTTTCTTTCTTCCCTGAATGTGGTTCTTGTAATTGTCTTTCCTTTCATGTCTGGAATTATCCTCAATGGAAACAAGTGGTTGCTTGTCATTGGTATGTTTGCTATCAACTGGTTGCTTGGATGCTTATCTTTAATCACACATTGATTATCTTCAATATAGACTCTGTAGCATTTTTGTATTAGCTTTCCAATGCTCAACAATTTGTGGTGCACTCCTTCGTCATGATATACATTAGACATGTTCTTTTGATCCCCCTGTTTGGTTAGAATACAAACAATACTTTTTCCAAAAATAGTGACTTGGAAATTATTTCCAATTGTGACATCAGTCTGAACTGAATTATCAAGACTATAAAACAAACTTGAATTACCAGTCATATGATTGCTACAGATAGAACCTAAATACCATATGTCATGTCTACTTTCTTAGAAAACATTCCATTCAAGTGGGGATTCACATGCCAACAACATTGTGATCGACAGAGTGTTGGTGTTGGTTGACTGGTTTTGTCTTTGCCTTCGATGGTCATGCTCCTTCCTGCATTCATATGCATAGTGACCAAATTCCTTGTAGTAATGACATTGGATTTTAGACTTATCAAACCTGTGACCACTTGGCTGACTGGGGTTCTGATTTTTTCCTCTACTAGTGTCATTCGCAGGACTGTTGTTGTGTCCTCCTATGGAAAAAATTCTTCCTCTGCCTCTAGAATTAAATCTCCTCCTGCCTCTTCCATGGCTTATGGATGACTGTGCGACAAATGTACATTCTAATGATGTATTTTATCTATTGATTCTATGTTCATGATTGATGAATGAAGCTTGTAACTCATCAATAGTAAACACCGACATGTCTTTGTTTTCTTCGAAGGTCACAATCAAGGATTCAAATCTATGGGGAAGGATTCTAAGGACTTTTTCAATAATCATTCTATCTTCTATGTTATCTCCATGATTATTATAGTTGATTTATCGGACCAAAAACTTGAGTGTAGAATGAGTCTACTGACTATGTGTCTTTCATTGACAGAGATTTAGAATCTCTTCTAAGAATCCACAACTTAGAATTCTTTACCTTGTCCAATACTTGATATGTGGTTTCCAATGTATCCCATGCTTTCTTAGTGGAATTTGATGTTGTTACTCTTAGGAGTATGCTTTCATGCATGGCATGGTGTATGCAGAACAAATCCTTTCCATCTTTCTTCCTCTATTCCCTTAGGGCATCCTTCTCAGCTTGTGTGAGATTATTATATGTCACCTAATCTGTTGGTTCTATATAGACACTTTGGACTATATCCCATACATATTGACCTATAAAAAAAGAATTCATTGTTAGATACCAATATTCATAATTCCTTCCTGTGAAGATTGAAGTTTGCAAACTTGACATGTGTGCACCAGAAGTGGAAGCCATAATTTTAATTTTCCATTAGAGAAATTAATTTTCACCCTTTTTTAAGACAAGGTTTCTTTCCTAAAACTGCTCTGATATCAGATCTTAGGAATGAGATGTCGAAGGCCGATGGTTAACTTGAGTTACCGTGCAATAATAATAATAATAAATTATTGTCGGGACTTCAACCTCTTTTTTCTCGTCAAGTAAAACTTTTCTAACACTGACTAGAAAAGTCCAAGTCAAATTCTGACTAGACAAGTCGAAATCAAATTCCGACTAAACAAGTCGAATTGGTATTTTGACTAGACAAGAGAAATATCTACAAGTTAAGCTTTACCAAAATACTTCAACATTTTTTTTACTTTGATCGACTATCCTTTTTAATAGACTACTTTTTCTTCGAATGAATTTTGACTCCGACCAAATTACTAGACTTAACTACTTTTAGTCAAACTTTTACAAAGGATATTTCTTAGTCTAAATACTTTATAAAGTGAAAAACATTTTTCAACTACCGGTAACACATAGTAAAAATTGACACAACTATAATTCGACAGATTTACAAAATCATATAACCAAATATTAAGTAAGACTTGAGTCGACCACTATGTCGTAAAAACTAACTTTTACTCGGTGAAATATTAATGGATTATATGTTTCTTTCACCTAACCTGTAAATGTAAACAACATTTACTCAAGTAAATCTAGAGAGAATGTGCGGCTAAATAAAAAAATGAATTCAACCATAACAACGGATTTATATATCTTGTCGAGACATAACTAGAACTATTTGTCATAAATACAAACTTGGAAAATTACAAGGATGTTTCACCTTTTACAGAGCTTCGGCTCTTAACACTTTTCAATCACACAGAGCTTGAGATCTTCAACACTCCACGGTGTTTTTCCTTCTTCTCCACTATTCAAACCTCTTTTTCAATATTTCTCGTGTCTACTAATTTACGATCTTCTTCTTTTCAATATAGAAAAACTAAAATAGCTTCTATGTGAAGCTACTGACTAAATCATTAAAGACTGTAATAACTATTCACCTAAAAACTTAGCTTCATAAATTTAATTCAACTGGTTTACATAAGAGATAGGTGAATTCTTCAACCTTGTCACAGAGGGTGACAGAGCATGACCAACTAAAGATTTCGTCAAAGTCGACTAACAAGATAAGAGGATCAACGAGTAATTAATATTTCCATCATAGAAAAAGGAATGTGTATGAATTGTTAATAAAGAATGTGCATTCCTATGTGAGTGTTTTCTTTCTCACCCCATTGACACTTTTTCATCCATGATCTTCTTGCAAGCACCCTTAATGTGAGAATGTAATTTTCAAATGCTAAAATTTGTTTAGTAACTTTAGTCAACGGTAAGATTCTTAGACTTTAGAACTCTAACTATCCAAAATATAATTGAAAACTAACAAACTCCTTAATTATAATAACATTGGACTATAACACCTAAAGAAACATCTAAACATTGTAACATGATCATTATAGTGGAGTGTCCAATTATCATAATGTTGTTTTTTATCTTTATCTATATAATTAATGATCTTTTAAAATAGTGTAGGTAGGGCTTATTTCTCAGACATTCAAACAAGAAGAGAGTTTTAAAAATGACCATTTAGCTATAGTCTAATTACTCCATACATGATGTTTGGTCTTGTCGTTGTTAAATACATAAGGCCACCAATAAGCCTTTTAAACAACATAGGATCTACAGTCAATCCATCATCATCCTTGCTCAATTTTAAACATGTTATTACTGGTGTTGGGGTTGTCTTGCAATTAGAAATATTAAATCTTTTCAAAATTGCACTTGCATATTTTAACTACGATATAAAAATTCCACTTTCATACTGCTGGACTTCAATTCCTAGAAAAAACTTTAGAAGCCCCCAAACAATCATTTCAAATTCGATTTCCATGACTTCTTTAAAATATTTTATGCCAAAGTCACCAGTAAATATTAAATCATCTACATGCACGCAGAAAATTAACATGTTACCTTGCTCATTAACTTTGGTGTACAATGTCGGTTCACTTTCACTTATGTGAAATCCATTTTCGGTGAGATAGTAATCAATATGACTATACCAATCTCTAGGAGCTTGCTTTAAACCATAGAGCACCTTTTTCAGCCTATACACTTTGTGCTCTTGACCTAGAACTTCATAGCCTTGTGGTTATTCCACATATACTTCCTCGTCTAGATAGCCATTTAGAAATGTTAATTTAACATCCATTTGATGAACATGCCAATTGTTTTGAGCAACAATGGAAAGAACTGTTCTGACTATATCGATGTCTACTAGAGGTGCAAAAGATTCATTGAATTCTATGCTGGTATGCTAATTGAAACCTCTTGTGACCATTATTTCCTTTTGCTTCTGCACATTCCCATCAGCATCTTGCTTGGTATTGTAAATCCATTTGACACTAACTACATCTTTGTCTTTTGGTACATCTACCAGCTCCCACATTTGATTCTTCTTATTGCATTCAATTTCTTCATCCATGGCTTGTGCGCATATTGGTTCTTCAACAACTTCTTCAAATGTTAGTGGATCATCTATTTGAGAAAATAATGCAATGAGAGAGAATGAATTTGGTGTATCGATTTCACATATTTCATGCAAACTTCTTGTCTTCACTCGATCTGTGGATGTCGACCTCGACGAACTACTTGATGGAGTCTGTTGTACTCTTGGTGTGCTTTCCAGCATGGCTTAAGCTCTAACTTGAGTCAACATACCTTGTGTTGAACCATGTCACATTTCCATGGGAGTCGACAATGCTACGTCCAGTTGAATTACATGTGGTGTTTGAACCACTTCCTTCACCATGTCATCATGGTCGACATTCGACGCAATCTGGACATTATTCTCAATAGTTCCATGCTATGATTCATGTTCTAAAAATTGAACATCACGAATCATGAGAACTTTCCTTGCGACAGGATCATGCAACTTGTATGCTTTTGTGTCTTCAGAGTAGCCAAAAAAAAAAAAGTTTTGTCCCTTGTTGTCTAGTTTCTTTCTTAGCTCATCTGGAACATGAGAATATGCGACACAACCATAATATTTTAAATGAGAAACATTGTGATTCATACATGTCCATGATTCTTGAGGAAATTTGTTCTTCATAATCTTTGTCAGACACTTGTTCATAATATATACAACAGTTGCGACTACTTCAGCCCAAAATTCATTTCGAAAATGCTTGGTTTCCATCATGTTGCATGCCATCTCCATAATTGTTCTATTCTTTCTCTCTGCGACATCCTTTTGTTGAGGTGTATACTGTGTAGTGAATTGCTTTTTTATGTCACAGGTCTTGCAAAACTTTAGGAATTCATTCAAAACATATTCACCACCTGTATCCTTCCTTCATATTTTGATGCGATGCCCACTCTAGTTCTCCACTAGTGCCTTGAACTGCTGAAAACAACTAAATGCATCAATTTTATGTTTTAGAAAATACACCCATGTTTTTCTTGAGTAGTCATCAATAAAAGTAATAAAATAGTTGCAGCCACCCATGGATGATGTCTGCATTGGGACACATATATCAGAGTGCACAATCTCAAGTGGTGAGTGTGCTCTGTATGACTTTCTGATTGGAAAGATCTCTCTATGTTGCTTGCCAAAAATGCAGCCTTCATAAACTCAGGCTCTGGTTTTTCAATCACTGGAAATCATTTTACCATATTCTTTGTTTACAATAGCTTCAGTCCACCAAAATTCAAATGTCCAAATTTGAAATGCCACATGTAGGACTCATCCTAAACTTTTGTTTGAAATGCAGCTTGAAAATCAACGCTATCATTATATTTCTAGTTGAACTGCTTATCTACTTCTTTTCTTTCTTCCTTGAATGCAGCTCATGTATTTGTCTTTCCTTACATGTCTAGAATTATCCTCAATGGAAACAAGCGATTGCTTTTCATTAGTACGTTTGCTATCAGTTGGTTGCTTGGATTCTTATCTTTAATCACACAATGACTATCTTCAATATAGACTCTGTAGCATTTCTGTAGTAGCTTTCCAATGTTCAACAAATTATGTTTCAGTCCTTCATCATGATATACATCAGGCATGTTATTTTTCTCCCCATGCTTGGTTAGAATACCAACAATACCTTTTCCCAAAATAGTGACTTAGACATTATTTCCAAGTGTGACATCAATTTGAACTGAATTATCAAGACTAGAAAAAAAACTTGAATTACCGGTCATATGATTGCTACAGCCTGAACCTAAATACCATATGTCAAGTGGAATTTCTTGGATAACATTGCATTCAAGTGGGGATTCACATGCCAACAACATTCTGCTCGACAGAGTGTTGGTGTTGGTCGATTGGTTTTGGATTTTCCTTCCATGGTCATACTCCTTCTTGCATTCATATGCATAGTGACCAAATTCCTTTCAATAATGACATTGGATTTTAGACTTATCAAACCTGTGACCATTTGGATGCCTAGGGTTCTGATTTTGTCCTCTACTAGTGTCACTTCCAGGACTATTGTTGCATCCTCCTATGGAAAAAATTCTTCCTCTGCATAGAGAATTAAATGTCCTCTTGCCTCTTCCACGACTTATGGATGACTATGCTGCAAATTCACCTTCTAATGATGTATTTGATCTGTTGATTCTATGTTCATGATTGATGAGCAAGGCTTGTAACTCATCAATAGTAAACACCGACATGTCTTTGTTTTCTTTGAAGGTCATAACCAAGGATTCAAATCTATGGGCAAGGCTTCTAAGAAAATGTTCAACAATCCTTATATCTTCTATATTATCTCCATGATATTTTAGTTGATTTATCATACCAACAACTCGAGTGTAGAATGATTCTACTGACTCGGTGTCTTTCATTGACGAAGATTTAAAATCTCTTCTAAGAATCTGCAACTTAGAAGTCTTTACCTTGTCCAAGCCTTAATATGTGGTTTCCAATGTATCCCATGCTTTCTTAGTAGAATTTTCTTCTACTACTCTTGGGAGTATGATTTCATGCATGGCTTGGTGTATGTAGAACATATCCTTTCCGTCTTTCTTCCTCTATTCCCTTAGGCCATCCTTCTCAGCTTGTGTGAGATTATTATATGTCGCCTCATCTGTTGGTTCTATATTTATACTTTTAGACTATGTCCCATACATATTGACCTATAAACAAAGCCTTCATTGTTAGAGACCAATATTCATAATTATTTACTGTGAAGATTGGAGTTTGCAAAATTGACATGTGTGCACCAGAAGTGGAAGCCATAATTTTAATTTTCCTGTAGAGAAATTAATTTTCCCCCATTTTTAATACAAGGTTTCTTTCCTAAACCTGCTCTAATACCGGATCTTGGGAATGAGATGTCGAAGGTTGACGATTAGCCTAAGTTGCCATGCAATAATAATAATAAAAATTCTTGTCGGGACTTTGACCTCTTTTTACTCATTGAGTAAAACTTGTCTAACACCAACTAGAGAAGTAGAAGTCAAATTTCGACTAGACAAGTTGAAATCAAATTCCAACTAAACAAGTCGAATTGGAATTCTGACTAGACAAGTCAAATTTCTACAAGTGAAGCTTTACCAAAATACTTCGACATTTTTTTTTACTTTGACCGACTATCCTTTTTAATAGACTACTTTTGCTTCAATCGACTTACCTTACTTCGACAGGTTTACTTCGACCGAATTTTTATTCCGATCAACTTACTCGACTTAACCACTTTTAGTCAAACTTTTACAAAGGAGATGTCTTAGTCTAAAGACTTTCTAAATTGAAAAACACTTTTCATCGACCGGTAACTCACAGTAAAACTCGACACAATTGTAATTCGACATATTTTCAAAATCATATAACCAAATATTAAGTAAGACTTGACTCGACCACTCTGTCGTAAAAACTAAATTTTACTCGGTGAAATGTTAATGGATTCTATGTGTCTTTCACTTAACCTGTAAATGTAAACAACATTTACTCAATTAAATCTAGAGAGAATGTGCGGCTAAATAAAAACATGCAATCAACGATAACAATGGATTTATATATCTTGTAAAGACATAACAAGAACTATTTTTCATAAATACAAACTTGGAAACTTACAAGGATATTTCATCTTTTATAGAGCTTCGTCTCTTAATACTTTTCAATTAGACAAAGCTTGAGATATTGAATACTCCAAAGAGTTTTTCCTTCTTCTCCAATATTCAATTCTCTTTTTCATTATCTCCTATGTCTACTGAATTTACAATCTTCTTCTTTTTTATATAGATAGACTAAATTAGCTTCTTTGTGAAGCTACCGAATTAATATTTAAAGAATGTAATAACTATTCACCTAAAAACTTAACTTAAGAAATTTAATTCAAATGGTTTACATAAGAGAGATGTGAACTCTTCAACTTTGTCATAGAGGGTGACAGAGCATGACCAACTACAAACTTCGATAGAGTCGGCTAACAAGATAAGAGGATCGACGAGTAATTAATATTTCCATCACATAAAAAGGAATGCATATGCATTGTTAAGAAAGAATGCACAATCCTATGTGAGTGTGTTCGTTCTCACCACATTGACACTTTTTCATCCATCATCTGCTTGCGAGCACCCTTAATGTGAGAATGTAATTTTCAAATGCTAAAATTTGTTTAGTAACTTTAGTCAATGGTAAGATGCTTAGACTTTAAAAATCTAACGATCCAAAATATAATTGAAAACTAACAAACTCCTTAATTATAATATCATTGGACTATAACACCTAAAGAAACGTCTAAACATTGTAACATGATCATTATAGTGGAGTGTCCAATTATCATAGTGTTATTTTTTATCTATATCTATTTAATTAATGATATTTTGTATTAGTGTAGGTAGGCCTTATCACTTAGACATTCAAATAGGAAGAGATTTTTAAAAATGACCATTTCACTATAGTCTAATTACTCCAGAGTCCATACACGATGTCTGGTCTTGTCGTTGTTAAATACATAAGGCTACCAATAATCCTTTTAAACAATGTAGGATCTACTGTCGATCCATCATCATCCTTGATCAATTTTAAACATGTTATTACTAGTGTTGGGCTTCTCTTGCAATTAGACATATTAAATATTTTCAAAACTGCACTTGCATATTTTGACTGTGATATAAAAATACTACTTTTAGAATGATGAACTCCAATTCCTAGAAAAAAAATTCATAAGCCCCCAAACAGTCATTTCAAATTCGATTTCCATGACTTCTTTAAAAAAATTTATGCCAAAGTCACTAGTAAATATTAAATCATCTACATACACGAAGACAATTCACATGTTACCTTGCTCATTAACTTTGGTGTATAGTTTTGGTTCACTTTCACTTATGTGAAATCCATTTTTGGTGAGATAGGAATCAATACAACTATACCAATCTCTAGGAGCTTGATTTAAACCATGGAGTGCCTTTTTTTGCCTATACACTTTGTGCTCTTGACCTGGAACTTCATAGCCTTGTGGTTGCTCCACATACACTTCCTCATCTAGATAGCCATTTAAAAATGTTGATTTAACATCCATTTGATGAACATGCCATGAGCAACAATGGAAAGAATTGTTCTGACTATATCCATGCATATGATAGGTGCAAAAGTTGCTGAGTGAAACCTCTTGTGACCATCCTTTCATTTTTCTTCTACACGTTCCCATCATCACTTTTTTTCATGTATTTCTTGTTTTTGGGGTAGCAGGGTCTGTCAAAAGTATGCAGTGTGGGTACTCGTTCGATGTGGAATTAAATTCCACATCCATCAAGCCCTCTTGCTCAAAATTTGAGTAAAAATATGAGATATGTTGAAAATACAAACAAAAAATGTAGTTTTTTTCTTTCTTCCTCCAAAATTAATAAATATTATTTTATTATTTTCCTTAGGAATCCCATTTTAGACCTCAAATTTCCTCTAATGCTTGTTGTTGTAGCTTCTTCATGTTAGCAACCTTCACCATTTAATCTATTGTCAACAACTTCTTTAGATCACTCTTCATTTTGTTGAAGTCTCCCTCAGTAGTATGTAACTGCTCCATTATCTTCTCTAATTCTTCGTTGTCAATCAAAGTTTCCCATGATTGAGATACTTTCTCAACCACCTTGGCACAACGTGCCTATGCTTCTCCAATAATCATCACATCCTCAGTTGTTGCTTTTCTTCATTCTTCCAATACCTCTGGAGGTGTCCTGGGCTTTATATGCAATTCGAGTTTCGCGACCTGCTTACAAAGTCTCTCTGTGACTTTTCCAAGTCGAAAGACCTTGGATTTTGAAAACATTTCTTCCATGATTCCTTCATCTCTGAAATCACTACAAGCCGCTGTAACAGCCGCATCCATCCAATGTTTGTCATTTTGTGATGTTACTTCATACTAAATTTTATATTTTACTTTTATTCATACTATGGCTCACACTTTTCATATTAAAACTAGTCAAAAATGTTCCTAGAAATTGCTATTTCAATAATTTTGCAATTTCGACGATTGTGATTGTTTTCCTAAGACTAAATCCTCGATTTTAAAATTACTTTGATCGCTCAAATAGCAATTTGACCTGTCAAAATTGGAATTTCAACAAGATTTAGCTTGTCGAATTTCGACAGGTTGAAGGCATTTTGGTTAGTGCTTATACTACTCCCTTGTTTACCATAATGCCAATAAGTTTATATGACAAGTTACAAGTGATTCTAAAGAACCTAATTCCTAAAACAATGATATAAACATGAAAACTTTGAAAATTCAATACAAAGTACATTGCAATAAGTCCAAAGAAAAAGGAGGAAAGGTCTAATTACATAGGTTGAAACTACAACTTCAAAAGGGAAAAAGACACTAATAAGAAGATATTTTGGGAAACAAAATGTGTCAAAAAGTGGCAATGGGGTGAGAAAGAACACCCGTGATTTCTTAAGAATGAGTTTAGGTTCCTTTTTCTTTTGGTTTAGTACTCCCTAAGCCACCACAAAAGCATCGAAAGTAGGATGCCTATTCATAGTTAAAATAATGTGTGCGTACTTAGAAAGGTGCATGGATTAATAACATGTGTGTTCCTAAGGTCATAGGAATTCCTTTGTCCATTAATATTAAGAAAAGGGCCATGGTTTAACATTTCAAAACCATTAATTGTGTTATCTCCACAGCCAAGGAGCGATTTGAGGAGCAATTTGGAGTTATTAATGGTGAAGTAGTGTATTCCAAGTGTCCACATATTCTTCAAGGATCTATGTGAGGAGTTATTAATTCTATGTAGGTTTATTACACTTTTATTTACTTCTATTTATCATATTTCTTAATTTATAATAGCAAATAAATTTAAATACATTAGTTTATTCTTTAAATGCAACATAAACCACATCTAATGGATCCTCAAAGAACATTTGAAACTATCATCACCCAATGAATATAAACCAAACCCTAACCCATAACTTATAGATTCAAATACCAAAATCGGTGCAGGAATTCAATCATTAAGAACCCTAATACAATATCTTAGAAACATTATAGATACCTCATGTATTCCACTGCCTACATCATTAGAGATTTTTATTAATTCCATTCTTAATGTCTGAGGTCAATTATATAATATTTTTTATTACAAGGATACAATTTTTTAGTATTATAGGATGGGATTAGATATAAACTAGGTTAGAGATATTCAAATTTCCACACAAGAATTGATGACCTTGTTTATTGAACTAAGTACTAGAACACACCATTTAGTGACAAAGAACACATTTGCATAGTTTGGTGCACCTTCTAAACTTTTATAAACCACTATATGAATAGGTGTTTTGTGGCATTTGACAAAAATACCTACAATAACAGGAAGGTTCCATTGTATTTCCTTATCATATTATCAGTTGAATTATTTTCTACTTTGACATTGGTGAACTATAGGGGGTAGCCAATAGTCTCCAATAGTGTAGCCAATGAAAGTCATGAGGGATCTCTTGTGTTTCTAAAATCTTATATTGGGGTTCTTATTGACTGAATCCTTACATCAATTTTGTTATTTGAATGTATAGGTTATGGGTTAGGGTTTTTGTCTATGTTCATTGGGCGATGATAGGTTCAAATATTCTTCAAGTTAAGGATCCACGAAATGTGATTTATGATATATTTAAAGTATAATACAATATATTTAGATTTATTTGTTATTATAATAAATTTGAGAAACAGAAATCAATAAAATTGTAATAGACTTACATGGAATTAATAACTCCTAAAATAGATCCTAGGAGAATATGTGGACACTTGGAAATCACTACTTGACCACCAAAACTCTATATCACTCCTTAAATCCCTCAGTTGTCAAAATAATGCGTTGTGTGGTTTTGAAATTAAAAACCATGGTATTTTCCTATAATATTAATAGACAAAGGAATGCTTATGTGCTTTTAGGAATTCACATATGTTATTAATGCATGCACATTTCTAAGCATGCACACATTATTTATCTATATGAATCGACATCCTACTTACTATGTCTTTGTTTCATTTAGGGAGCATTAAAATGGTAGAATATTGGGAATGAGATGTTTAAGGCTGACGGTTAACTTGAGTTACTGTGCAATAAGAAAAAAACAAAATATTTTTGGGACTTCGACCTCTTTTTACTCGTTGAGAAAAACTTGTCTAACCCGAATATACAAGTCATAGTGAAATTCGGACTAGACAAGTTGAAATCAAATTCTGGCTAAACAAGTTGAATTGGAATTTTGGCTAGACAAGTCGAATTTCGACAAGTTAATCTTTACCAAAACACTTTGACATTTTTTTTTACTTCGACCGACTAGCTTATTTAATAGACTATTTTTTCTTCAACCGACTTACCTTACTTTGACAGGTTTACTTTGAGCGACTTTTGATTCCGACAAACTTACTCAACTTAACCACTTTTAGTTGAACTTTTACAAAGGATATTTCTTAGTCCGAAAGACTTTATAAAGTGAAAAACACTTTTTATTGACCATTAACTAGGAGTAAAACTCGACACAACTATAGTTCGACAGATTTACAAGATCATATAACCAAATATTAAGTAAGACTTGATTCAACCACTCTGTCGTAAAAACTAACTTTTACTCGATGAAATATTAATGGATTCTATGTGTATTTCAGTTAACCTATAAATATAAACAACATTTACTCAAGTAATTCTAGATAGAATGTGCAGCTAAATAAAAACATGCATTCAACCATAACAATATATTATATATCTTGTTGAGACATAACAAGAACTATTTTCCATAAATACAAACTTGGAAATTTTCAAGGATGTTTCACCTTTTACAGAGCTTCGGCTCTTAACACTTTTCAATCACACGGAGCTTGAGCTCTTTAACACTCCACAGAGTTTTTCCTTCTTCTCCACTATTCAATTCTCGTTTTCACTATCTCTTATGTCTACTGAATTTACAAACTTCTTCTTCTTTATATAGAAAGACTAAAATAGCTTCTTTGTGAAGCTACCAACTTAATCATTAAATACTGTAATAACTATCCACCTAGAAAATTAACTTCAAAAATTTAATTTGACTAGTTTACATAAGAGACACGTGAACTCTTCAACATTGTCAGAGAGTGTGACAGAGCATGACTAGCTACAAACTTTGACAGAGTCAGATAAAAAGATAGGAGAATCAACGAGTACTTAATATTTCCAACACTCCCTCTTAATTATGAGTAGATGGGGATCTTAAAAGAAAATATTACAAAATGTTTTAGAGCAAAAAATTTCTTTGTTCATGACAGACTTCGTTGTGCATAACTTGTCATTCCAAGATAACTTCGGAGATACTGGAATGTATCTTTTTCCAAAGGTTTTGTAAATATGTATACAAGTTGATATTCATACCTGCAAAATTCTAAACAAATTTCTTTGTGTTAGAAAACATGATCATAGATCAATAACAGATATACATTTAAATCAATAAACAAGATGCAAAACACATTAAGACATTACAGAGAGACACATATATAACATGGTTCACCCAAATGATGGGCTACGTCCACAAATAAATTGCCAGTCCTTCTATTACAATCCAAAAAGATGAAGGGATACACCCTGCAGCAAAACAGCTGCACTTCCTCTTCACACTCTCACAGTCTCTCTTCCAACACCATACAATGCCATCCTCAGTTGTTTTGAAATGCTTTCTTTTATAGGGGAAATACAATGGGAAAATTCTAGGGTTAACCCAATACCATGGGTCCGCAAAACTGTTGGCCAACACACATCCCAAAATTTTTCTCGGGGGCTCCGTCCCCGAACCCCAAGGCAGGGGGAATGAGTGTACAGTACTCCTGGGTTACAATAACAACTAAATAATATCTCTGGATTTGGAATATTAGGCTCCACAACCAACACTTTGTTGTTCACCAATTCTCTTATGAAATGAAATATTGTGTGGATGTGCTTGGTTCTGTTATGAAACACATGCTTTTTCGACAAAGCAATGGTTGAATTGTTGTCACAGAAAATGGCTGTTGGTTCTTTTTGGTTCTACAACAAGTCTTTTAAAATACTCCACATCCACACGGCTTCACATCCAGTGCTTGTAGCTGCAACATACTCTACTTCTATTGAAGACAAAGTTACAATGGGTTGTTTCATTAAAACCCAAGACAAAACACCTACACCAAAATGAAATGTGTACCTAGATGTGCTCTTCCTATCATCTGTGTTTCCTCCATTTTCATTGTCAGTGTATCCAATCAGTTTAAAAATTTCTAAAGTTGAATACATTATTCCAAGGTCCTTTGTGCCACTTACATACCTCAGAATTTTTTTACCTTCTTTCCAATGAGAGTCGTTCGGTGACTCCATGAATCTTGAGATCATAATTACTCCATACATGATGTCTAGTCTTATCGTTGTAAAATACATTAGACTACCAATAATCCTTTTAAACAACGTAGGATCTACAATCGATCCATCATCATCCTTTCTCACTTTTAAACATGTTATTATTGGTGTTGGGGTTGTCTTGCAATTAGACATATTAAATCCTTTCAAAACTACCCTTCATATTTTGACTGTGATATAAAAATACCACTTTCAAACTGTTGGACTTCAATTCCCACAAAAAAATTCATAAGCCCCCAAACAACCATTTCAAATTCGCTTTCCATGGCTGCTTTAAAATATTTTATGCCAAAGTCACCAGTAAATATTAAATCGTTTACATACACATAGACAATTAACATGTTACCTTGCTCATTAAATTTGGTGTACAGTGTCAGTTCACTTTCACTTATGTGCAATCCATTTTCGGTGAGATAGGAATCAATATGACTATACCAATATCTAGAAGCTTGCTTTAAACCATAGAGTTCATTTTTCATCATATACACTTTGTGCTCTTGACTTGGAACTTCATATCCTTGTGGTTGTTCCACATACACTTCGTCATCTAGATAGTCATTCAGAAATGTTTATTTAACATCCATTTGATGAACATGCCATTTCTTTTGAACAGCAATGGACAAAACTGTTCTGACTATATCCATAGATGCGACAGGTGCAACAGTTTCGTTGAAGTCTATCCTAAGATGCTGAGTGAAACCTCTTGTGACCTTTCTTTCCTTGTGCTTCAGCACATTCCCATCAACATCTTGCTTGGTCTTGTAAATCCATTTGATGTTGATTACATCTTTGTCTTTTGGTACATCTACCAACTCCCACATTTGATTCTTCTTGTTGCTTTCTATTTATTTATCCATGGCTTGTGCCCATACTGGTTCTGCGAAAACTTCTTCAAATGTTAGTGGATCATCTATTTGAGAAAATTATGAAAAGAGGGAGAATGAATTTGGTGTATTGATTTCATATATTTCACGTAAACTTCTTGTCTTCACTCGATCTATGGATGTCGACCTCGACGAACTGCTTGATGGAGGGTGTTGTACTCTTGGTGTACTTGTCGGCATAGCTTAAGCTTTGACTTGATTTGACGTACCTTGTGTTGAACCATGTGCAGTGTCATGGGATTCGACGGTGTTGCAACCGATTGAATTGCATGTGGTGTTTGAACCACTTCCTTCTTCATGTCATCATGGTCAACATTCGACACAATCTTGATATTATTCTCAACGATTCCATCCCATGATTAATTTTCTACAAATTGAACATCACGACTGATGATCACTTTCCTTGCGATAGGATCATACAACTTATATTCTTTTGTGTCTTCAGAGTAGCCAACAAAAATACATTTTTGTCCCTTGTTGTCTATTTTATTTCCCAATTCATCTGGAACATGAGCATATGTGACAACCAAAATATTTTAAATGAGAAACACTCTGATTCATACATGTCCATGCTTCTTAAGGAAATTTTTTCTACACACTCTTTGTCGAAAACTAGTTCATAATATATATAGCAGTTGTGACTACTTCAGCCAAAAAATTATTTGGAAAATACTTGGCTGCCATCAAGTTGTGCACCATATCCATAATTGTTTAGTTCTTTCTCTTTGCAACATCATTTTGCTGAGGTATGTAGTGAATTTCTTTTGTATTCCATGGGTCTTGCAGAAATTTAAGAATTCATTCGAAACATATTCACCACCTCTATCCGTCCTTAAGATTTTTATGCGGTGTCCACTCTGGTTCTCCACTAGTTCCTTGAACTGATGAAAACAACTAAATGCATCAGATTTATGTTTTAGAAAATACACCCATTTTTTTCTTGAGTAGTCAGCAATAAAAGTAAGAAAATAATTGCAGCCACCTGTGGATGATGTCTACATTGGGAAACAAATATCTTAGTGCACAATCTCAAGTGATATGCGAGCTCTGTATGACTTTCTGATAAGAAAGGTCTCTCTATGCTGCTTGCAAAAAATGCAGCCTTCAAAAAATCTCTCTAGTTTGTCGATCAATGGAAATCCTTTAACCATATTATTTGTGTGTAGTAGCTTTGGTCCACTAAAATTCAAATGTCCAAATTTGAAATGCCACAGGCAGGACTCATCCTAAAATTATGTTTGAAATGCAACTTGAAAATCAACCCTGTCATTTTATTTCTTGTTGAAGTGCTTATCTTCTTATTTTCTTTCTTCCTTGAATGTGGTTCCTATATTTGTCTTTCCTTTCATGTCTGGAATTATCCTCAATGGAAACAAGCGGTTGCTTGTCATTGGTACATTTGCTATCAGCTGGTTACTTGGATGCTTATCTTTAATCACACATTGATTATCTTCAATATAGACTCTGTAGCATTTTTGTATTAGCTTTCCAATGCTCAACAATTTGTGTTGCACTCCTTCGTCATGATATACATTAGACATGTTCTTTTGATCCCCCTATTTGGTTAGAATACCACCAATACCTTTTCAAAAAATAGTGACTTGGACATTATTTCAAAGTGTGACATCAGTTTGAACTGAATTATCAAGAATATAAAACAAACTTGAATTACCAGTCATATGATTGCTATAGACAGAACCTAAATACCATATGTCATGTCTACTTTCTTAGAAAACATTGCATTCAAGTGGGAATTCACATGGAAACAACATTGTGATCGACAGAGTGTTGGTGTTGGTCGATTGGTTTTGTCTTTGCCTTCGATGGTCATACTCCTTCTTTTTGCATTCATATGCATAGTGACCAAATTCCTTGTAGTAATGACATTGTATTTTAGACTTATCAAACCTGTGACCACTTGGCTGACTGGGGTTCTGATTTTTTCCTCTACTAGTGTCATTCGCAGGACTGTTGTTGTGTCCTCCTATGGAAAAAATTCTTCCTCTGCCTCTAGAATTAAATCTCCTCCTGCCTCTTCCATGGCTTATGGATGACTGTGCTACAAATGTACATTCTAATGATGTATTTTATCTATTGATTCTATGTTCATGATTGATGAATGAAGCTTGTAACTCATCAATAGTAAACACCGACATGTCTTTGTTTTCTTTGAAGGTCACAATCAAGGATTCAAATCTATGGGGAAGGATTCTAAGGACTTTTTCAACAATCATTCTATCTTCTATATTATCTCCATGATTATTTTAGTTGATTTATCGGACCAAAAACTTGAGTGTAGAATGAGTCTACTCACTATGTGTCTTTCATTGACAGAGATTTAGAATCTCTTCTAAGAATCCACAACTTAGAATTCTTTACCTTGTCCAATACTTGATATGTGGTTTCCAATGTATCCCATGCTTTCTTAGTGGAATTTGATGTTGTTACTCTTAGGAGTATGCTTTCATGCATGGTGTGGTGTATGTAGAACAAATCCTTTCCATCTTTCTTCCTCTATTCCCTCAGGGAATCCTT
This sequence comes from Pseudotsuga menziesii, assembly GCA_001517045.1. Lineage (NCBI taxonomy): Eukaryota > Viridiplantae > Streptophyta > Pinopsida > Pinales > Pinaceae > Pseudotsuga > Pseudotsuga menziesii. The sequence goes on along the minus strand of LPNX010887254.1, from coordinate 15,731 downwards.
CTCAGCTTGTGTGAGATTATTATATGTCACCTGATCTGTTGGTTCTATATAGATACTTTGGACTATATCCCATACATAATGACCTATAAACAAAGCATTCATTGTTAGATACCAATATTCATAATTCCTTCCTATGAAGATTGAAGTTTGCAAACTCGACATGTGTGCACCAGAAGTGGAAGCCATAATTTTAATTTTCCATTAGAGAAATTAATTTTCTCCCTTTTTTAAGACAAGGTTTCTTTCCTAAAACTGCTCTGATATCAGATCTTGGGAATGAGATGTTGAAGGCTGATGGTTAACTTGAGTTACCGTGCAATAATAATAATAATAAATTATTGTCGGGACTTCGACCTCTTTTTTCTCGTCAAGTAAAACTTTTCTAACACCGACTAGAAAAGTCGAAGTCAAATTCTGACTAGACAAGTCGAAATCAAATTCCGACTAAACAAGTCGAATTGGAATTATGACTAGACAAGAGAAATATCTACAATTTAAGCTTTGCCAAAATACTTCAACATTTTTTTTTACTTTGATTGACTATCCTTTTTAATAGACTACTTTTTCTTCGAACGAATTTTGACTCCGACCAACTTACTAGACTTAACTACTTTTTGTCGAACTTTTACAAAGGATATTTCTTAGTCTAAATACTTTATAAAGTGAAAAACATTTTTCAACTACCGGTAACGCATAGTAAAACTCGACACAACTATAATTCGACAGATTTACAAAATCATATAACCAAATATTAAGTAAGACTTGAGTCAACCACTATGTCGTAAAAAATAAATTTTACTCGGTGAAATATTAATGGATTATATGTTTCTTTCACCTAACCTGTAAATGTAAACAACATTTACTCAAGTAAATCTAGAGAGAATGTGCTGCTAAATAAAAAAATGAATTCAACCATAACAACGGATTTATATATCTTGTCGAGACATAACTAGAACTATTTGTCGTAAATACAAACTTGGAAAATTACAAGGATGTTTCACCTTTTACAGAGCTTCGGCTCTTAACACTTTTCAATCACACAGAGCTTGAGATATTCAACACTCCACGGTGTTTTTCCTTCTTCTCCACTATTCAAACCTCTTTTTCACTATTTCTCGTGTCTACTAATTTACGATCTTCTTCTTTTCAATATAGACAGACTAAAATAGCTTCTATGTGAAGCTACCGACTAAATCATTAAAGACTGTAATAACTATTCACCTAAAAACTTAGCTTCATAAATTTAATTCAACTGGTTTACATAAGAGATAGGTGAATTCTTCAACCTTGTCACAGAGGGTGATAGAGCATGACCAACTAAAGATTTCATCAGAGTCAACTAACAAGATAAGAGGATCAACGAGTAATTAATATTTCCATCATAGAAAAAGGAATGTGTATGAATTTTTAATAAAGAATGTGCATTCCTATGTGAGTGTTTTCTTTCTCACCCCATTGACACTTTTTCATCCATGATCTTCTTGCAAGCACCCTTAATGTGAGAATGTAATTTTCAAATGCTAAAATTTGTTTAGTAACTTTAGTCAGCGGTAAGATTCTTAGACTTTAGAACTCTAACTATCCAAAATATAATTTAAGACTAACAAACTCCTTAATTATAATAACACTGGACTATAACACCTAAAGAAACATCTAAACATTGTAAAATGATCATTATAGTGGAGTGTCCAATTATCACAATGTTGTTTTTTATCTTTATCTATATAATTAATGATCTTTTAAAATAGTGTAGGTACGGATTATTTCTCAGACATTCAAACAAGAAGAGAGTTTTAAAAATGACCATTTAACTATAGTCTAATTACTCCATACATGATGTTTGGTCTTAACGTTGTTAAATACATAAGGCCACCAATAAGCCTTTTAAACAACATAGGATCTAAAGTCGATCCATCATCATCCTTGCTCAATTTTAAACATGTTATTATTGGTGTTGGGGTTGTCTTGCAATTAGAAATATTAAATCTTTTCAAAATTGCACTTGCATATTTTAACTGTGATATAAAAATTCCACTTTCATACTGCTGGACTTCAATTCCTAGAAAAAACTTCATAAGCCCCCAAACAATCATTTCAAATTCGATTTCCATGACTGCTTTAAAATATTTTATGCCAAAGTCACCAGTAAATATTAAATCATCTACATACACGCAGAAAATTAACATGTTACCTTGCTTATTAACTTTGGTGTACAATGTCGATTCACTTTCACTTATGTGAAATCCATTTTCGGTGAGATAGTAATCAATATGACTATACCAATCTCTAGGAGCTTGCTTTAAACCATAGAGCACCTTTTTCAGCCTATACACTTTGTGCTCTTGACCTGGAACTTCATAGCCTTTTGGTTGTTCCACATATACTTCCTCGTCTAGATAGCCATTTAGAAATGTTAATTTAACATCCATTTGATGAACATGCCATTTGTTTTGAGCAACAATGGAAATAACTGTTCTGACTATATCGATGTCTGCGAGAGGTGCAAAAGATTCATTGAATTCTATGCTGGTATGCTGATTGAAACCTGTTGTGACCATTATTTCCTTTTTCTTCTGCACATTCCCATCAGCATCTTGCTTGGTATTGTAAATCCATTTGACACTAACTACATCTTTGTCTTTCGGTACATCTACCAGCTCCCACGTTTTATTCTTCTCATTGCATTCAATTTCTTAATCCATGGCTTGTGCGCATACTGGTTCTTCGACAACTTCTTCAAATGTTAGTGGATCATCTATTTGAGAAAATAATGCAATGAGAGAGAATGAATTTGGTGTACCGATTTCACATATTTCATTCAAACTTCTTGTCTTCACTCGATCTGTGGATGTCGACCTCGACGAGCTGCTTGATGGAGTCAGTTGTACTCTTGGTGTGCTTTCCAACATGGCTTAAGCTCTAACTTGAGTCGACATACCTTGTGTTGAACCATGTCGCAGTGCCATGGGAGTCGATGATGCTACGTCCAGTTGACTTAAATGTGGTGTTTGAACCACTTCCTTCGTCATGTCATCATGATTGACATTCGACGCAATCTGGACATTATTCTCGACGGTTCCATGCCATGATTCATGTTCTACAAATTGAACATCATGATAGATGAGCACTTTCCTTGCGCCAGGATCATGCAACTTGTATGATTTTGTGTCTTCAGAGTAGCCAAAAAAAAAATATGTTTGTCCCTTGTTGTCTAGTTTCTTTCTTAGCTCATTTGGAACATGAGAATATGCGACACAACCATAATATTTTAAATGAGAAACAATGTGATTCATACATGTCCATGATTCTTGAGGAAATTTTTTCTTCATAATCTTTGTCAGACACTCGTTCATAATATATACAACAGTTGTGGCTACTTCAGCCCAAAATTCATTTGGAAAATGCTTGGTTTCCATCATGTTGCATGCCATCTCCATAATTGTTCGGTTCTTTCTCTTCGTGACATCCTTTTGTTGAGGTGTATACTATGTAGTGAATTTATTTTGCATGTCACAGGTCTTGCAAAAATTTAGGAATTCATTCAAAACATATTCACCGCCTCTATCCGTCCTTCAGATTTTGATGCGGTGCCCACTCTGGTTCTCCACTAGTGCCTTGAACTGCTGAAAACAACTAAATGCATCAGTTTTATGTTTTAGAAAATACACCCATGTTTTTCTTGAGTAGTCATCAATAAAAGTAAGAAAATAGTTGCAGCCACCCATGGATGATGTCTGCAATGGGACACATATATCAGAGTGCACAATCTCAAGTGGTAAGCGTGCTCTGTATGACTTTCTGATTGGAAAGGTCTCTCTATGTTGCTTGCCAAAAATGAAGCCTTCACAAAATCAAGCTCTGGTTTTTCAATCATTGGAAATAATTTTACCATATTCTTTATTTACAATAGCTTCAGTCCACCAAAATTCAAATGTCCAAATTTGAAATGCCACATGCAGGACTCATCCTAAACTTTTGTTTGAAATGCAGCTTGAAAATCAACACTATCATTATATTTCTAGTTGAACTGCTTATCTACTTCTTTTCTTTCTTCCTTGAATGCAGCTCATGTATTTTTCTTTCTTTTCATGTCTAGAATTATCCTCAATGGAAACAAGTGATTGCTTGTCATTGGTACGTTTGCTATCAATTGGTTGCTTGGATTCTTATCTTTAATCACAAAATGACTATCTTCAATATAGCCTCTGTAGCATTTCTATATTTGCTTCCCAATGCTCAACAAATTATGTTTCAGTCCTTCGTCGTGATATACATCAGGAATGTTCTTTTTCTCCCCACGTTTGGTTAGAATACCAACAATACATTTTACCAAAATAGTGACTTAGACATTATTTCCAAGTGCGACATCAATTTGAACTGAATTATCAACACTAGAAAAAAAAATTGAATTACCAGTCATATGATTGCTACAGCCTGAACCTAAATACCATATGTCAAGTGGAATTTCTTGGATAACATTGCATTTAAGTGGGGATTCACATGCCAACAACATTGTGCTCGACAGAGTGTTGGTGTTGGTCGATTGGTTTTGGATTTTCCTTCCATGGTCATACTCCTTCTTCCTGCATTCATATGCATAGTGACCAAATTCCTTTCAGTAATGACATTGGATTTTAGACTTATCAAACCTGTGACCACTTGGCTTCCTAGGGTTCTGATTTTGTCCTCTACTAGTGTCACTCGCAAGACTATTGTTGCGTCCTCCTATGGAAAAAATTCTTCCTCTGCATAGAGAATTAAATCTCCTCTTGCCTCTTCTATGACTTATGGATGACTATGCTGCAAATTCACCTTCTAATGATGTATTTGATCTGTTGATTCTATGTTCATGATTGATGAGCGAGGCTTGTAACTCATCAATAGTAAACACCGACATGTCTTTGTTTTCTTCGAAGGTCATAACCAAGGATTCAAATCTATGGGCAAGGCTTCTAAGAAATTTTTCAACAATCCTTATATCTTCTATATTATCTCCATGAGATTTTAGTTGATTTATCATACCAACAACTCAAGTGTAGAATGATTCTACTGACTTTGTGTCTTTCATTGACGAAGATTCAAAATCTCTTCTACGAATCTGCAACTTAGAAGTGTTTACCTTGTCCAAGCCTTAATATGCGGTTTCCAATGTATCCCATGCTTTCTTAGCGGAATTTTCTTCTACTACTCTTGGGAGTATGATTTCATGCATGGCTTGGTGTATGTAGAACATATCCTTTCGGTATTTCTTCCTCTATTCCCTTAGGGCATCCTTCTCAACTTGTGTGAGATTATTATATGTCGCCTCATCTGTTGGTTCTATATTTATACTTTTAGACTATGTCCCATACATATTGACCTATAAACAAAGCCTTCATTGTTAGAGACCAATATTCATAATTATTTACTGTGAAGATTGGAGTTTGCAAAATTGACATGTGTGCAACAGAAGTGGAAGCCATAATTTTAATTTTCCTATAGAGAAATTAATTTTCCCCCATTTTTAATACAAGGTTTCTTTCCTAAACCTGCTCTAATACCAGATCTTGGGAATGAGATGTCGAAGGTCAACAATTAGCCTAAGTTGTCGTGCAATAATAATAATAAAAATTCTTGTTGGGACTTTGACCTCTTTTTACTCGTCGAGTAAAAATTTTCTAACACCAACTAGAGAAGTCGAAGTCAAATTTCAACTAGACAATTTGAAATCAAATTCCGACTAAACAAGTCGAATTGGAATTATGACTAGACAAGTCAAATTTCTACAAGTGAAGCTTTACCAAAATACTTGGACATTTTTTTTTACTTTGACCGACTATCCTTTTTAATAGACTACTTTTTCTTCGACTGACTTACCTTACTTCGACAGGTTTACTTCGACCGAATTTTGATTCCGACCAACTTACTCGACTTAACCACTTTTATTCAAACTTTTACAAAGGATATGTCTTAGTCTAAAGACTTTCTAAATTGAAAAACACTTTTCATCAACCGGTAACTCATAGTAAAACTCGACACAATTGTAATTCGACAGATTTTGAAAATCATATAACCAAATATTAAGTAAAACTTGATTCGACCACTCTGTCATAAAAACTAAATTTTACTCGGTGAAATGTTAATGGATTCTGTGTGTCTTTCACTTAACCTGTAAATGTAAACAACATTTACTCAATTAAATCTAGAGAGAATGTGCGGCTAAATAAAAACATGCAATCAACGATAACAATGGATTTATATATCTTGTAAAGACATAACAAGAACTATTTTTCATAAATACAAACTTGGAAACTTACAAGGATATTTCATCTTTTACAGAGCTTCATCTCTTAACACTTTTCAATCAGACAGAGCTTGAGATCTTGAACACTCCACAGAGTTTTTCCTTCTTCTCCACTATTCAATTCTCTTTTTCACTATCTCCTATGTCTACTGAATTTACAATCTTCTTCTTTTTTATATAGATAGACTAAATTAGCTTCTCTGTGAAGCTACCGACTTAATATTTAAAGAATGTAATAACTATTCACCTAAAAACTTAACTTAAGAAATTTAATTCAACTGGTTTACATAAGAGAGACGCAAACTCTTCAACTTTGTCATAGAGGGTGACAGAGCATGACCAGCTACAAACTTCGACAGAGTTGGCTAACAAGATAAGAGGATTGATGAGTAATTAATATTTCCATCATATAAAAAGGAATGCATATGCATTGTTAAGAAAGAATGCACAATCCTATGTGAGTGTGTTCTTTCTCACCACATTGACACTTTTTCATCCATCATCTGCTTGCGAGCACCCTTAATGTGAGAATGTAATTTTCAAATGCTAAAATTTGTTTAGTAACTTTAGTCAATGGTAAGATGCTTAGACTTTAAAACTCTGACGATCCAAAATATAATTGAAAACTAACAAACTCCTTAATTATAATAACATTGGACTATAACACCTAAAGAAATGTCTAAACATTGTAACATGATCATTATAGTGGAGTGTCCAATTATCATAGTGTTATTTTTTATCTATATCTATTTAATTAATGATCTTTTGTATTAGTGTAGGTAGGCCTTATCACTCAGACATTCAAACAGGAAGATATTTTTAAAAATGACCATTTCACTATAGTCTAATTACTCTAGAGTCCATACACAATGTCTGGTCTTGTCGTTGTTAAATACATAAGGCTACCAATAATTCTTTTAAACAACGTAGGATCTACTGTCGATCCATCATCATCCTTGATCAATTTTAAACATGTTATTACTAGTGTTGGGATTCTCTTGCAATTAGACATATTAAATATTTTCAAAACTGCACTTGCATATTTTGACTGTGATATAAAAATACTACTTTTAGAATGCTGAACTCCAATTCCCAGAAAAAACTTCATAATCCCCCAAACAGTCATTTCAAATTCGCTTTCCATGACTTCTTTAAAAAAATTTATGCCAAAGTCACCAGTAAATATTAAATCATCTACATGTATGAAGACAATTAACATGTTATCTTGCTCATTAACTTTGGTGTACAGTGTTGGTTCACTTTCACTTATGTGAAATCCATTTTCGGTGAGATAGGAATCAATACAACTATACCAATCTCTAGGAGCTTGATTTAAACCATGGAGCGCCTTTTTTAGCCTATACACTTTGTGCTCTTGACTTGGAACTTCATAGCCTTGTGGTTGCTCTACATACACTTCCTCATCTAGATAGCCTTTTAGAAATGTTGATTTAACATCCATTTGATGAACATGCCATGAGCAACAATGGAAAGAACTGTTCTGACTATATCCATGCGTACAATAGGTGCAAAAGTTTCATTGAAGTCTATGCTGGGATGCTGAGTGAAACCTCTTGTGACCATTCTTTCATTTTGCTTCTACACATTCCCATCAACATCTTGTTTGGTCTTGCAAATCCATTTGACACTGATTACATCTTTGTCTTTTGGTACATCTACCAACTCCCACATTTGATTCTTCTCATTGCATTCTATTTCTTCATCCATGTCTTGTTCCCATACTAGTTCTTCGACGACTTCTTCAAATGTTAGTGTAGCATCTATTTGAGAAAATAGTGCAAAGAGAGAGAATGAATTTAATGTACTGGTTTCATATATTCCACGCAGATTTCTCGTATTCACTTGATATGTAGATGTCAACCTTGAGGAACTGCTTGATGGAGTCTGTTGTACTCTTGGTGTGCTTTTCAGCATAGCTTAAGCTTCGACTTGATTCGACATACCTTGTGTTGAACCATGTCGCAGTGTCATGGGAGTCAACGGTGTTGTGATCGGTTGACTTACATGTGGTTTTTGAACCACTTCCTCCACCATGTCATCATGGTCAACATTCGACACAATCTTGACATTATTCTTGACGGTTCCATCCCATGATTCATTTTCTACAAATTGAACATCACGACTGATGATCAATTTCCTTGCGACAATACCATACAACTTGTATGCTTTTGTGTCTTTAGAGTAGCCAAAAAAAATACATTTTTGTCCTTAATTGTCTAATTTCTTTCTCATCTCATATGGAACATTAGCATATGGGACACAACCAAAATATTTTAAATGAGAAACACTGTGATCCATACATGTCCATGACTCTTGAGGAAATTTGTTCTTCACACTCTTTGTCAGACATCGATTCATAATATATACAACAGTTGCGACTACTTCAACCCAAAATTCATTTGGAATATGCTTGGATTCCATCATGTTGTGCACCATCTCCATAATTGTTCAGTTCTTTCTCTCTGTGACATCGTTTTGCTAAGGTGTATATTGTGTAGTGAATTGCTTTTGTATGCCATGGGTCTTGCAGAAATTTAGGAATTCATTCGAAACATATTCACCACCTCTATGCTTCCTTAATATTTTGATGTGGTGCCCACTTTGGTTCTCCATGAGTGCCTTGAACTAATGAAAACAACTAAATGCGTCAGATTTATGTTTTAGAAAATACACCCATGTTTTTCTTAAGTAGTCATCAATAAGAGTAAGAAAATATTGAGCCACAAATATCAGAGTGCGTAATCTCAAGTGGTGTGCAAGCTATGTATGACTTTTCAATTGGAAATGTCTCTCTATGCTGCTTGCCAAAAATGCAGCCTTATCAAACTCTCTCTAGTTTTTCGAGCAATGGAAATCCTTTTACCATATTCTTTGTTTCCAGTAGCTTCAATCCACCAAAATTCAAATGTCCGAATTTGAAATGCCATGGGCACGACTCATCCTAAAATTTTGTTTGAAATACAGCTTGAAAATCAACGTTTCATTTTCTTTTTGGTTGAAGTGCTTATCTACTTCTTTTCTTTCTTCCATGAATGCAGCTCCTATGTTTGTCTTTCTTTTCATGTTTGGAATTATCCTCAATGGAAACAAGCGATTACTTGTCATTGGTACGTTCGCTATCAGTTGGTTCCTTGGATGCTTATCTTTAATCACACAATGATTATATTCAATATAGACTCTATAGCATTTATGTATTAGCTTTCCAATGCTCTAAAAAATGTGTTTCATCCCTTTGACATGATATACATAAGTCAAGCTCTTTTTCTCCCCCTCTTTGGTTAGAATACTAACAATACCTTTTCCCAAAATAGTGACTTGGACATTATTTCCAAATGTGACATCAATTTGCTTTGAATTATCAAGACTAGAAAACAAACTTGAATTACCAATCATATGATTTCTACATCCTGAACCTAAATACATATGTCATGTGGACTTTCTTTGACAACATTGCATTCAACTGGGGATTCACATGCCAGCAACATTGTGCTTGACAAAGTGTTGGTGTTGGTCGACTAGTTTTTTCTTTGCCTTCCATGGTCATACTCCTTATTCCAGCATTCATATGCATAGTGACCAAATTCCTTGCAGTAATGACATTGTATTTTAGACTTTCAAACCTGTGACCACTTGGCTAACTGGGGTTCTGATTTTGTCCTCTACTAGTGTCATTTGCAAGATTGTTGTTACGTCCTCCTATGGAAAAAATTCTTCCTCTTCCTCTAGAATTAAATCTCCTCTTGCCTCTTCCATAGCTTATGGCTGATTGTGCTACAAATGCACCTTCTAATGATGTATTTGCTTTGTTGGTTCTATGTTCATGATTGATGAGCAAGGCTTGTAACTCATCAATAGTAAACACCGCCATGTATTTTTTTTCTTTGAAGGTCACAACAAAGGATTCAAATATATGGGGAAGGCTTCTAAGAACTTTTTCAACAATGCTTATATCTTCTATATTATTTCCATGATATTTTAGTTGATTTATCGGACCAACAACTCGAGTGTATAATGAGTCTACTGACTCTGGGTCATTCATTGACAGAAATTCAAAATCTCTTTTAAGAATATACAACTTAGAAGTCTTTACCTTGTCCAAACCTTGATATGAGGTTTCCAATGTATCCCATGCCTGCTTAGTGGAATTTGTTGTTGCTACTCTTGGGAGTATGCTTTCATGCATGGCTTGGTGTATGTAGAGCCGATCCTGTCCATCTTTCTTCCTCTGTTCCCTCAGGGAATCCTTCTCATCTTGTGTGAGATTATTATATGCCGCCTGATCTTTTGGTTCTATATAGCCACTTTAGACTATCTCCCATACATATTGACTTATAAACAAAGCCTACATTGTTAGAGACCAATAATCAGAATTCTTTCCTGTGAAGATTGGAGTTTGCAAACTCGACATGTGTGCACTAAAAGTGGAAGCCATAATTTTAATTTTCCTTTACAGAAATTAATTTTCCCCCTTTTTTAAGACAAGGTTTCTTTCCTAAATGTGCTCTGATACCAGGTCTTGGGAATGATATGTCAAAGGCTGATGGTTAACTTGGGTTATCGCGCAATAATAAAAAATAAATTCTTGTTAGGACTTCAAGCTCTACTTATTCGTCGAGTAAAACTTGTCTAACACTGACTAGAGAAGCCGAAGTCAAATTCCGACTAGACAATTCGAAATCATATTCTGACTAAATAGGTCGAATTGAAATTTCGACTAGGAAAGTCAAATTTATGCAAGTTAAGCTCTACCAAAATACTTCGACATTTTTTTTACTTCAACCGACTAGACCTTTTAATAGACTACTTTTTCTTCGAAAGGTTTACTTCGGCTGAATTTTGATTCCGAACAACTTACTTGACTTAACCACTTTTAGTGAAACTTTTACAAAGGATATTTCTTAGTCTAAAGACTTTATAAAGTGAAAAACACTTTTCACTGGACGGAAACTCATAGTAGAACTCGACACAACTATAATTCGACAGATTTACAAAATCATATAACCAAATATTAAGTAAGACTTGATTCTACCACTCTGTCGTAACAACTAACTTTTACTCAATGAAATGTTAATGGATTCTATGTGTCTTTCACTTAAACTGTAAATGTAAACAACATTTACTCAAGTAAATCTAGAGAGAATGTGCGGCTAAATAAAAACATGCATTCAACCATAACAATGGATTTATATATATTGTCGAGACATAATAAGAACTATTTGTCGTAAATACAAACATGGAAACTTACAATGATGTTTCACCTTTTACAGAGCTTTGGCTCTTAACAATTTTCAATCACACAAAGCTTGAGATCTTGAACACTCAACGGAGTTTTTCCTTCTTCTCCACTATTCAATTATCTTTTTCACTATCTATGGTGTCTACTGAATTTACAATCTTCTTCTTCTTTATATAGACAGACTAAAATAGCTTTTTTGTGAAGCTATCGTCTTAATCATTAAAAACTGTAATAACTATTCACCTAAAAACTTAACTTAATAAATTTAATTCAATTGGTTTACATAACACTACAACAAAAACCTGTGATTAGCGTCCTTTTCAGCTTCCTTTTTAGTGTCCACTATCACTTCTAGTATATTTTTCATCATTTTTTGGACAAAGTGGACGCTTTTCCATGGGATGGTGCTTTTAATGGCATTATTTGAGTCCCTTTTTAAAAGTTGGTGCTATTTCGGACGTTAATTAGCATCCCAATTAACATCCCAATTAGCATCCCAATTAGCGTCCTACGTAGTGTCCTATTAGTGTCCTGATTATCATCCCAATTAGCGTCCCTTTTTAAAAGTTGGTGCTATTTTGGACGCTAATTAGCATCTCAATTAGCATCCCAATTAGCATCACAATTATTGTCCCAATTAGCATCACAATTATTGTCCCCATTAGTATCCAAAAAATTATGATAAATCCCTATAGGAGATAGATCCTTTTGTGAGTAGGAAGTGTGACGTTAGAAACCTAGCTACCATATAGGAGAGTTTGAAACAAAGGAGTACAAGATCAAGAATGGTTGAGGAATCCAATGCTACAGAAGTTGCAACTACAATAGATCAACCTGATAAGAAGACATTTTTGTGTCGGATCATTGGTGTCTTAACATAATTTTGAAGCTATAATGAGATTTTATAAATGGGGATACTCATGAGAGTAATATAGAGGCTAACAATACATAAATTGCTTGGGGTTCTAAGGGTTTTAATGGCCATACGTATGGTGGCTGCAAAAAATATTTTTAAAACTATAAAATATGAGTGGAGTCATTCTTTAACATAGAGTAGAGATGTTCATGAATGCAAGTGCTTACAATCCCCCCCATATAGTCAACTCATGGCAAGATTCAAAGTCGATAGGTGGTATACATGCATGTGGGAAGATGGGAATTGAAAAAATGGTGGTACACTGACAAGGAATGATATTTAAATGAAATTGCATGTAAAGGGATCTCAATGTGACTCCTTGCATTGATGTTTCGCATGGCATACATCCTACAAATCAATGGTGAGGTTTCTCCCCATGTGCGAAAGCATGGGAATGATATAGAAACCTTGGAAAATATTCCTACATGGTATTGTTTCTTAATTGTGTAGGCATGGGAAGAGACTTTAAACATGATTCTTTGTATGGCTTTTGCATTGTCTTACTAGTTGTGATTTTTTCTCCATGGAGGAACATAGCAAGAAATGAGCTCACTCAAAAATTAATAGAATGCAATAGAGAGGGCATCGGTACTAGCGGTGATAGAGATTTGTCTTATTATGAAACCCCTATTGGAAAAAATGCAGGGTACAACATAAGTAGTTTTAATGTGGGTAATGGTATTTTTTGTGGTGAAGTTATGCCTACAATGGTGGACGATTGGAGCCATATGGTTCATATGGCGTGGGTACAGGTTCAAAACCCCTAACAACATTTGATGATCATGGGAATTTGGAAAGTATTACCAAGGCTTCTCCAAACGATGAAACACATGATGGAGGAAACGATGTGCATAAACTCAGGGTAAACATACTCCTAAATTCAAGTTCTCATACTATCTTGGATGTGCTATACTAGGTCATAATCCTTCCCTGTTTTTGTTTTTTGAATTATTGTTCATGAGTGGATTTATTTTAGATTTGCGACTTCTTATGTTTCTAATTGCAAGTTGTATTAGAGATTCAAAGTTCAAACATAATCACTTGAAACATGAGTCAAACACTTTATAAGTAGGTAAACTAACATGAATCTTGGGTATAGAGTACAAAATTAACACCCCTAAAATACACAAGATGATACTTGGCCCAACCAAAGTATTTCTTGCATGATATCATTCCTTAGAATTTCCCATAAACCGCATGTTGAGAGAAAATATTCTTTCCTATGTTCAATGTTTTCCCTCTTTGTATAGGTTGTCCTTGAATGATGAATTAAAGTCATTGATTTCCAATTGGGATTATGTTCCAAATTCGAAGCATTAATGCAATGGTTGTTTCATTTATTTGCTTTTTTATTTCTTACTTCACTCTGATTCCCCACCTAGTCCCTTTCAGAAAGAGAAAAGGGTAGTTAGTTGAACTCCCTTGAAGTGCTTCACAATGGATGTTGGATATTACTATCCTACAAATATCCAAGGGGTATTTGGGCAATGTCACTTGAGGTTAAACCACCTTGACCTATTGGGAATGATTAGTGTCATGATTTAGCTTAACTTTCTGAATATTTTTAGCTAGGGGTGATCTTGTAAGTTCTCACTCTTAATGGCATGATGATGTAGTTCCGTTTCTATCCACCATGTTAGCTATTGATACTTTTTACGCTTTT
>LPNX010887227.1:235274-270236 GCA_001517045.1 Pseudotsuga menziesii | reverse complement strand
GGCTCACTTGAAACCATCGGAGACTTGACGCTCCAATATTGCATGTAATCTAACTGCAATTTGGGAAATCGTGGGGGGTGTTCTTTCACATAAGTGTGGCCTACATTTTCTATTTTTCCTGAAAGTATTGTGGACCCCTTATTTTCTTGATGTATACTTTAAAGTATAGTTGCAGGCAGTGTCTGACTGATAACCATAACATTTTCCTTGCCTTTTGTGATCTTAATGAAGCATGTGCCTATGATTTGGTGTTTTGAGAAAAAACCTAGGCATGAATTCTTCGTGGGTTGATATGGTTTTTAGCTTCTATTGGGTTTTGCAATTTGATGAATATAATCATGTCTTATTTCTCTATTGATTAGAACAGAACATGTATCATTTTTATTTATTTGGGGTTTGATAAACTTTAAGCGTTTCACTCTTCAGCGAACTCATATCTGAAATTATCTTGGTTTTCTATTTTCATCTGTGGAATATTTATGTGCTGTGTCTATAGTCTCTTATCAGGGATCGAAAGGTGAAATAATTCATGATATTTGAAAGTTTTGTCCCTGTATGCTATGCATCATTGTGCAAATTATATGTTTTACATATTATAGTTAGGCATGCGAGTTGCATTGATGCTTCGGGTGGGTTCCATGCGTAGGTGATTGAAGGTTCTGGGTAATTACTGCGAGCTTGCATTTATGTGTTGGGCGATCTTCATCAGCCTACGATTTGCATATTTTGTGCATGCCCTGCAACTGGCATAATAGGTATTTTGGGTTGTGAACAATATGTGTTGATGTATGTTTTAGTCATTGCTGCATTTTAAAAATAAATCACCGCATGTATTCTTAATAAGAATAAGTCAGATCCACATCTTGTTTTAGAAAATAGGTTGGACCTTAAACCACTTATGGAAATGCAATTACTTATATTTATATATATATGTGTGTGTGTGTGTGTATTGATAACACCCACCCTGTATCTTGATTGAACTGAATCTATGGAATAGGATGAGTTTGATCTGAGATGGGAATTTTGAAGGACTTGTACATTACATAGATCTTTCTTCGGTCATCCTATTTTGGAATTTGTAGATCAAATTTTGGTAGCTAAACCTTGTTTGGGTTTTCCCAATGTTTCAAAGACCTCTGCATAGTTTCCAGGGTGTGAGGCAAATGTGTAAAATACTTTGAGTGTGTTAACCTTACCATCCTGGATTCGTCGCCTAGCTCGGGGGTGGCTCTGGGCTATAGAACCTATGCTGGATAGAGCCAGTGGTTGGGAGGAAAGTCACAGTAAAGCTTTCAGTCACCTGAGTCATATTGATTAGTATTTCTCATGTAATTATTATATGTTTCATTTAAGGAAAAGGGTTGTGTTCTATGCATGAGCAGTATGATTTACTAAAAAGGGTAGTATGATTCCTGCTTAACCTATTTTCTTAAATTAGTTGTGTTGGGATTAGGGCAGACTGGGGTTCTTATAATTTTATCTTCACACCAACAAACAGACCCACAGTGTTGGCCCTTTCGGTAACAACCTGCGAACAGGTTGTAGTTTCACCCGAAACAGCTATGGGGTGCCACAGAATAAGGTTTTTGCAGGCAAAAGAGGGATATTACTGTACCTTTAGCCTTAACAAAGAATAATTATGCAATACAGAGCTTCGACATTCACTTAAATAGCTTCGCAGTATAGATAAAAAGACAGTCTCTTGCTTAACCCTTAGCTAGGAATTCACAGCGAAGTTAATACATAGCAGTTTATCTTACTTTATATTTCATATACTTATCAAATGCATAAAAACATAACAAGAACACAATAAACAGAACCACCACAACACAACATATACATGGTTCACCCCTAGTGTAGGGGCTATGTCCACAGAACTGCGTTTTATATTCAACAATTTACAAAACACACAGTTCTAATATGCGCACTCAGCTGCAGATCTTGTCAACATCCCAAAACTACGCACTTAGCTACAGAACCTTTCTTCCAAAACCCTCTATGCACTCAGTTGCATAGGTCATCCACGCACTCAGCTGGGACTTAACCTTAAACCCAAAATAGGCCATAGCTTCTTCGCATCACATTATCATACACAAAAACCTACTTGACTCCTTTACATAAGTGCCTATTTATACAAGTGCACTATTACAATACCATGGGCTTAAACCATGGGTACCCAAAAACCATGGGACATTTACAAAAACGGGGGCTTTGACCCAACCTCGAAGCCCCTAATATTATTTTGGACAGCAACTCTGCTTACAAGATTCGCACCAAAACTGCGGAGTTGCCAAAATTAAGGACCTTCAAGGTTCGAGTCCCAACAGGCCCCTAAGACTCACCAGTGTCCCGTCCTAGGACACTCTGATGCTTTTCTAGTGGAAGAATCGTGTTGGCGAAGATAGTAAATTACTTGTTGAGGTTGTGCATGATATCTTCGGATGCTTGCTCCTTCTCTACTATCTCCTGCAATGTTGCTACAGATGCTTCATTGGCCTTTTCCTATGCAAACATGTCATACTCCTTCAGAACTTTGAGTTGGTTGTCCGTAGCAGTGCTCAACTCCAAGGCCTCGTTAATAAGGGGCTGCACAGAGTTCATAACGAGTGTTTCTTTCCTTCTGCAAGACTCAATTTCTTGTTGGAGCTCATTGCTATGCTTCACCTTAAGAATCTTTTGCATAGGAGGGAATGTCTTAATTTCTACTTTCACTGCATCCAGCTCTGTTTGTCGCTTCTTGATGGTTTCTTGCAAAATTTTGACTTTTGGGTTGTCCTGCATGTTTTCCCAGGCCTCGAAACTTTAGTCCAGCAGCTTTGATGCACTACTCACAAGATTTAAGATCTTTGTTGCTGAGGCCTAAATATCTCCGCGACGCTATTCCCTGACCTTTGGCAGACTCTCAGGAATGATGCAAAGTTGAAGCTCCACAATCTGAGCCTCATGTTCTGCTTTCATCTTCTCTATATCGCTTCTAGACTGTTGTGCATAGTCTTTCATCTTGACTATTCTTTGTTCCAGTTCTTCTTCACCCTGCATGTCGAAGTCAGGGAGACTTTGACACGCCTCATCTAATACTCGGGCTAGTGTAGCCTGCTTGCTTTTTGCTTCGCTCTTCTTCTGCTCAGATTCTTCCAACTGCGCTGCAAGGCTCTCACTCTGCTTTGTGGTATTCTCTAACTGCATGTGTCAGTAGATATCTCGTTCTCGAATCTCGTTTATGATTTCCAATTGACAATGATGCAACTCCGGCATAGATAACTTGGTTTATTCTATCTCAACTGTCATGCTCATATGTGATCGAGATGCTGCATCAGTTATTATAAGGGATGCAATTGGTACATTCCCTCTGTTGTTTCTGGAGGGCCATTGTCTCATATCTAGCTGTGTGCTTACTGGGGCACTGCTTGCTACGGTGCCAGTTGCTGATCTTTTCGCTAACTCCTTCAGTTCTATAATTTGTTGTGCTACACCAACAAGTGCATCAAGGTGTGTAGCTGCAAAATATGTCCACTTGCTAGATAATACTTCTATGGACTTCGTCAGATCCTGATCAAGCTCGTCAATCGTCAAAATGGGCTCTTCGACGATATTCTTTCCCTTCAACGCCTTAGCTTTCTTTCAGGGCTGAGGCTTAGTCACTTCCTCTACTTTGGGAGACTTGCGCTTATCTGGGCGATAGGGGTCTGAGATGGTTTTGACCAATTATCCACCCTGGTCACCTTCACTTTGCTATGACTCATCTTGTTCTTCACCTTCTTCTGGTGGGTCACTCTACAGCGGTTGACTAGGACCTGTGCCCACATCTGTCACTGGGGGGACTGGTATGTTGGGCCTTGTTCCCACATCTTTCATCCATTCAGCTGGCCACTGCTAGACTACTACAGCGATGTCTTCCTGGTTCACCACATATGGCAACTTCCAGCATGTATGCTTGTTATCTGCGTGGTCCTGGATGAAGACATTGTGCATGTTAGCCTTGAAGTTGGCCACTCCAACATACTGAGAGAATAGCTTATTAATGAGCTGTGGTGTTTTCATAATCTCATAGGAAATATTCATCACATAGAAGATGAACACGTAGTTTGTCATTTGCTGTAAGGCTTTATCTTGTGAAACCCAAAGAGATGCGTACCTCCTTGCGCCAGGCATCTACGGAGGAACATCGACAAACTGCGCCTCGGTAGGTTCTCTCCATCCTACTAGTGCAATAAGCACTAACAACCATGACTAATGAAAGGGTCTACCTTTCTCTTGCACATCGCAGACATCTTCAAGGAATTCCCTAGCAATGTACTTTGCCCATTTGTAACTGTATCCTTCAGCACAGTTCGCAGCAATACTGACAATCGAGGCAGGTACTTCATTCAGTCTGTACTTTCGCATTAATTTGCATGCTAGGAGCTCTACGGTGAAGAGAATGTTTTGGTGCCAAATTGTTGAGGTTTGATACCCTCGCTTTCCTTTCGTCAGGCCGAAGCGGTCCTTCATGTGCTGTGCCAGCTTCGTATCCATGTGTTTTCCGACAAACTCAATCCCAGGATTAGGACCTTCCTTCGGGAAGCTGGTAATCCTATGAATCAGTTCTCCATCAATAGCTATTTTCTGGCTTCCTATCCATAGGTTCCCATCATGCACCAACGCCAATAGTTGGTTGACCACCACGGTAACCTGTGTGCTACAACCAAAGTGGGGGACATTTAGCATCTTTAACAAGCCAGCTTGTTCCAAGCCAGCAGCTCACTGTTTGACTTCCAATAATGTCGTTCCAGCCTCCAGATAATGGAAAGAGTGTAAAGTATTTCCCTGGTGTGAACTGCAGAAACTTCCCACGATCATTTGTATCGTGGTCTATGTACTTGAGCTGGTCTAATTTTCCTATCATCGTTTCGACCAACTGCACACCCTATGGCAGTGAAGGGGTGCGTAACATGAAATTGGTTGTCCACCGAGGTGGCTGAACTCCTGGTCGAATAGGTGGAAGATATGGTGGACACTGCAATCCAACATTCTCATATTCATTGAAGTCTTCAAAACCTTCAGGTGGGAGATCTTTTGAACTAGGAGGATTCATCTCGGGATCCTCTGGTGTATTTCCTGATGGCTTGTGCCTTTCTTCGTTCCACTTAGAATGAACTTCTGCCTTAAATTTCTTTCTAGTTGATCATGTCTCCATTGGTTTATTCAGCACTGGGGGATTCTCTTCGCAAGGTGCAGATGCAGGTGGATTGCTCATAAGGTTCTACAGACCCCTCTATCTAAATTCTCTCAACAATTCCTGGACTTCGCGATCAGATGACATGGACTCAACTCAAGAAAATGCGTAAAGTAAAATTCATAGGTCTGGGTGTCTTCTTATAGAATCCAATGACTAAATCTACCATAACTGTGCATTAAAGACACCAAATCTGACCGAGCGGTGGTAGATCTTGTCCAAACGATGCTAGATTCCCCAAAATCTCATCATTATAGGCAGTTAATGCAGTTAACGTACCAGCGCCGCCAAATCTGAATTTTTTCCAATGGTCGCATTTTAAGCTTCGACACACCTCTCTTCTTCGGCACAACCACTAACTTTAGCTTTGCCACAATGAGGATCTTCGACACATCCTATCACAAGTTTCAACAGAGCTTCGACCTTTGACCCACGACAGAATTTCTTCCACAATCTTCGATACTTCATGATTTTTTCAACAATATACTGAAGCTCTCTGAGAATAGCTTCATTATAGTCTAGCACCCAATTTCAACTATTCTTGGTACTTGGACTCTTCTTCTTGGTATCACTTCTGATCAGGGGGTATAGGCTTGTCCCTGTACTTCTTTAATATACTTCCATTCACCATGGAGGGAAAACGTTCTCGATTCAATTTAGTTAACTGAACTGCACCACCATCAGTAACTTTTTGAACTATGTATGGTCCTTTCCAATGTGTCTTGAGCTTACCTCGAAACTTCATGAATTTACTGTCATACAAGAGCACAAGATCACCATTCTAAAAATGCTTCTTCTTAATGTTTCTATCATGCCATGATTTTTCTCTATCTTTCTGTACTTGTTGCTAGAAACCTGCAATGAATATGTCTTGTGCTAGTTCTAGTAGATTTTTCGGCCTTTCATTCAACATAGCTGGATCATCCATCTCTTTGAAGGCAGATATTCTGAGGCTAGGAACAATGCACTCCATGGGAATAACTACTTCATGTCCATATACCAGCCTAAAAGGTGTATGGCTTGTCAAATTCTTGCAAGTGGTTCTATAAGCCGATAATACTACTGGAATTCTAAGATCCCAATCATTTATGTTAACATTGCAAACCTTCGTCGGAGCGTGCTCAAGAATCTTATTAAAGGCTTCAACATTTCCATTTGCTTGAGGATGGTAGGAAGTACTCTTCTGATGATATATTTGAAACTCTTCAGTCAATGCTTCAATAGTATTATTTAGAAAATGTGATCCTTGATCACTCATAAGAATTCTAGGACATCCAAACCTCGACAAGATGTTATCAAATATGAACTTCGCAGCTGTAGAAATGCTACAGCCCTTGACTGGTTGAGCTTCGGCCCAACGAGTAAGGTAAACAATTGCTGTAATAATGTATCTTGCTCCAGATTTCTCTGCAGGGGGATTGATTGGTCCAACAAAATCAATAGCCCATTTGTCAAATGCTTGTAAATTTACCTATGGAACTAGAGGCATCTCATCCCTCCTGGATGGTTTGCCTATCCTCTGATAGATATCGTAGCTATGGCAATACTCTCTTGCATCCTTATGAATGTTAGAATAATCAAACCCATAGTATTACCCACTTAGACATTAATTCATTTATTTTTGTCTTATTTTCCTAGTTCATGAGTCCCACCATGTGCAAGTTGCTAATTGCCTATCCATAGAGGTCAAACTTGCCATATTTGACTCATGTAGCACTTGGGAAAGCCTTAGGAATCAAATCTGCTTTATTCCTGGCCTCCTAGGTGCCTATCTACTTTTTCTGCTTTACTACCTGCTTTTTCAGTGTTTTAAGGCACATAGGAAAGCAAGACTAGGTGAGGTGAACTTGTTTTTTGCCCCTTTCATCCTCCACTATTTCCTCCATGCAAAAGCATGTATGAGCTTCCATTCCACCACTCATTAGCTTTCCCATGTGCCCTTACCAATTCGTGAACCTCATGACAGATTTGGGATCAGCTTTTTACACCTATGGGGGATTTTCCTATTTTGGGTAGGCCTGCTTTATGCTAGTTTTGGATACCTCCTTATGCATTAGATCTCTTGATGTATTCTATATATTCAACAACCTATGTTATTACAGGGTTGGCTATTGTACACTCAGTTAATATAATTTTGTGTTACAGCTCCATATTCAGTCTCCATTGTTGACAATTTTGCATGATCAATTGATAATTGTTGTGAGTGAAATTAATCTACTGCTGGTCTAAATTTCTACATGGTATCAGAGCCATTGTAGGTTGTTACTCTCCTTCAAAAATTGTTTTGCAGGTTCAACATCAAGAATGGGAGCCTTCTACTGACAGCTAGGACAGATTTTCTATAGATATGGATCAGTCACAGAAAAATATCTTGACTCCCTTCAACTATTTTGAATGGAAAGCAGAGATGGAGATCTTGTTGAGAGTGAAAGGCATCTACAGGGTGACTATGGCTACAAAAGTAGAGCCCAATGCTCCTGCAGAGAAGATCAAATGGCACAATTGGAGAGATGAGGCTTATGGCCTCCTATGTCTCAGTATTTCCCGAGACCTCCTTTTCCATCTCGATGGATTAACATCACCGGATCAAGTATGGGAGAATATTTCTGAGTGTTTTGGAAAGACAGATTAGATGAGGGGACATCAGATTGAAAATGAGCTGATTCCTCTGAGTCCCAGTAGCTTCGAATCCCTGTAGCTATATTTCTCCAAGTTCAAAGCACTAGTTTTGCAGCTGAAGCAGTGTGGTATTGAAAATAAAGATGATCAGCTTGTGTTGGCCATCCTCTTGAAGCTAGGACCTGATTACTCAGTATTTGTTTCGACCTTCTATGCCACAAAACTCACAGCTCGAACGTGGAAGATGCCTAGCCTTGCAGATTTCATGGAATCTCTCACACAAGAACAAGACAAGATGGTGATGATGGGCACCATCAAACCATCCAAAGATCAAGCTTTGATTGCTGGAGATTCGAAGGTGGATGCAAAAAGCAAAAAGAAAGCTAAAAAGCCACCTGAACAAAAGAGAGACGAGAAGCAGTCTCCAGAGGATCAACAAGGTCCCAAGAAAAATACCCAGAAGAAGAAAAACAGAGGTGAAATGAATCAGTGCTCATACTTTAATAAGGGAAATCATACTAAAAGCTCTTGTGTGAAAAAGAAGATAGACATGCTAACTCAAATGTTGGAGAATAATGGCATCTCCCTTCCAGAAAGTTCAAAGAAGAGAGAAGGAGGATCAAGTTCAGATGACAGAGAGAGAGAGTTCATGCTCTAGTTGCTGGAACATCAAGCTCACCCAGTTTTATCATTGATTCTGGAGCTTCAAGACACATGGTTTCGACCCAAGAGGCCTTCTCCTCAATGGACAAGCTGAAAGGACCATCTATTGTACTAGGAGATGACTCTCTCAATGAAAGTATGGGCAAAGGAAGAATAGATCTTGATCATAGGCGGTTCAACAATGTGTTGTATGTCCCTGGTCTCGCCTCCAACCTTCTGTCAGTGTATCAGATGACTCGCACTGGGTCTCCTAAGAAATTCATATTCTCCCCAGATGATGTTGAGATCACAGAAATCTCAACTGGTAGAATCATTCGAAAAGGAGTTGCAAATCATGCTCAAAAGGTATACATGTTCTCCCACTTCCTACCTTACTCAAACCCCTCTGCTCTTCTTATCCATGCTAATGAAGCTAGCAAGATATGGCATGAAAGATTTGGCCATCTAAACTACAAGTATCTGTCTGATCTTAGTGAGAAAGAAATGGTCATAGGGTTTCCCAAGATAAAATTTTCCAAAGGAGTCTGCCAAGGTTGTATCCTAGGAAAACACCCAGAGCACAAATTTGAGAAAGCTAGCCATGAGAGAACCTTTGCACCCCTCTAGCTGATTCACAGTGATGTTGCTAGCCCATTCCCTCATATGTCCATGAGTCAGGACAAATATGCATTGACCTTTATTGATGATTTTTATAGGTATTGTTGGGTTCACTTCATGAAACACAAGTCAGAAGTTTTTGGCCTATTCAAAGTCTTCAAGGCTTTGGTTGAAAACCAATGTGGAAGAAAACTCAAAGCCCTTAGATATGACAATGGTGGTGAGTATGTCAAGTCTGAGTTTATTAAATATTGTGTAGATGCAGGTATTTAGATGCAGCATTCTATCCACTACACGCCACAGAAAAATGGTGTTGCTGAGAGGAAGAATAGATCACTGAAGGAGATGGCAACATGCATGATGGAGGCCAAAACTTTGCCACCAAAATACTGGGCCAAAGCTATCAACTATGTAGCCTATATCCAAAATAGGGTGCCTCACAAATATCTTGATGGCATGACTCCCTTTGAAGCATGGAGTGGGCACAATCCAGATGTGACCCATTCCAGGATTTTTGGCTCAAAGGCTTGGGCTAGAATCCCGACAAAGAAGAGGAAGGATTTGCAGCCCCAAAGCCAAGAGTGTCTTTTTGTGGGATACTCTGAAGATTCAAAAGGGTACAAGTTGATAAAATTGAGTACAAACAAGGCCTTCATTGAAAGGTGTGTTCAGTTTGAAGAAGAACCCCTTGCAGCAGTGGAAGTTGGTGAAGCCTCTTCACCACCTGAACCTCAATAAGCAAGTAAAGATTTTGTTGAACATGCTGATTCTGATTTGTCTGATATAGATGAGTTTATTGCAGACCCAAACAGCCCCACAAGGCCAAAATGGGCAGCCAAGACACTACATGCAGCAGGATAGCTAGCTGGGGATCCCAATGACCCAAGGAGGACAAGATCACAATTTGAGAGTGGTATGTGAATGAAGGACCCTATGTTTGCTGAAAAATGATATTTGATGGTGGATTCTGATCCTCAAACATATCAAGAAGCAGCAGGAGATCCAAGATGACAAGCTTCCATGAAGGAGGAGTTCAACTCGCTACAGAAGAGCAACACATGGGAGCTAGTGTATCTTCCTCCAGGAAGAAAGTTAGTCCAGTGTAAGTGGGTCTATAAGACAAAATTTGCTGCTGATGGTTCACCACTGAA
This sequence comes from Pseudotsuga menziesii, assembly GCA_001517045.1. NCBI lineage: Eukaryota > Viridiplantae > Streptophyta > Pinopsida > Pinales > Pinaceae > Pseudotsuga > Pseudotsuga menziesii. Next base: position 259,991 of record LPNX010887227.1, on the reverse strand, counting down.
GTAAAAGGCTATATTGGTAGCTAAAGGATACTCACAGGTTCAAGGCATCGATTACAATGAGACCTTTTCCCCAGTGGCAAAGATGGATTCCATCAGGCTAGCTCTAGCCATTGCAGCCTCAAGGCAATGGGAGGTACATCATATGGATGTAAAATGCTCCTTCTTGAATGGATATCTCACTGAGGAGATATATATGTAGCAGCCCCAAGGTTTTGCTACTAACCCTTCTCTTGTGTGCAGGTTGAGAAAGTCATTGTATGGGCTAAAGCAAGCCCCCAGGGCTTGGTATGCCAAGATAGATAGCTTCTTGCTATCTCTGAATTTTGTTTGGTGCAAATCAGATTCAAATTTATATCTAAAGGTAATTAATGGTTCATTAATAATCATTGTGTTATATGTTGATGACCTCCTCATTACAGGAAGCTCACAGGATGAGATTGCTTCCCTAAAAGGAGCTATGAGCTGAGCCTTCTCCATGACATATTTGGGACTCTTAAGTCAATTTCTGGGGCTTGAGATTGCTCAAACCAAAGCCGGAATCAAGGTGCACCAGTCCAAATATGGCTTGGATTTTCTGATCAAATTCAGAATGCAAGATTGCAAAGCAAGCAAAACTCCTTTCCTTTTAGGAGTGAAGCTGGAGGAAGATGATTCTCCACCGATGGTAAACAATACACTGTATAGACAATTGATTGGATGTTTATTGTATCTGACACATACTAAACCTGATATTTGTTATGCAGTAAGTGTGGCTTCTAGATACATGGATCAGCCTCATGAGATCCATTGGAAAGCATCCAAGAGGATCCTTAGCTTTGTTCAGGGAACAAGGACACATGGGATCTTCTACAAAGCCAATTCTAACCTTGAGTTGATTGGTTTTACTGACAGTGATTGGGCAGGTGATAGCACAGACAGGAAGTCCACTTCAGGTTATGTGTTCATGCTTGCAGAAGGGCCAATCAACTGGTCAAGCAAGAAACTGAGTGCCATTGCACTCTCATCTATAGAAGCTGAGTACAGAGGAGTTGTCAATGCAACAACTCAGTGTTTATGGTTGTAGGGTTTACTTGGAGAGTGTGGTTTCAAAACAGAGTACTCAACTACCATCTACTGTGATAACTAGAGTACCATTCAAATCTACAAAGATCCAATTCAGAAGCAGAGAACCAGACACATTAAGATTCACATGCACTACATCAGAGAGCTTGTGCATGATGGCACCATTCATCGACTCTTCTTTTCATCTTCAGAATAAGTAGCTGATATCTTCACCAAAGAATTTTGTGAGAATACCTTCAGCAATCTCAAATCACTGCTGGGGATTGCTGATCATGCTGTGAAAGCATGAGTGGAGACAAGATTCTACAATTTTGTTTTACAGTCCATGTTTAAGGGAGGATTTTCCCAAGTTGGTTTTTCCTCTTTCCTTGGTTGTATGGACTTTCAGTATGTAAAAGGGTGACTAAGCCTTGTTGATAGGCCCTATATTTTTTATTTATTACTCATAAATTCAGGCTTAAGGGGGGGTGTTAGAATAATCAAACCCATAGTATTACCCACTTAGACATTAATTCATTTATTTTTGTCTTATTTGCCTAGTTGATGAGTCCCACCATGTGCAAGTTGCTAATTGTCTATCCATAGAGGTCAAACTTTCCATATTTGACTCATGTAGCACTTGGGAAAGCCTTAGGAATCGAATCTGCTTTATTCCTGGCCTCCTAGGCGCCTATCTTCTTTTTCTGCTTTACTGCCTGCTTTTTCAGTGTTTTAAGGCACATAGGAAAGCAAGACTAGGTGACGTGAACTTGTTTTTTGCCCCTTTCATCCTCCACTCTTTCCTCCATACAAAAGCATGTATGAGCTGACATTCCACCACTCATTAGCTTTCCCATGCACCCTTGCAAATTCGTGAGCCTCATGACCGATTTGGGATCAACTTTTTACACCTATGGGAGATTTGCCTATTTTGGGTAAGCCTGCTTTATGCTAGTTTTGGATGCCTCCTTATGCATTCAATCTCTTGATGTATTCTATATATTCAATAACCTATGTTATTACAGGGTTGGCTATTGTACACTCAGTTAATATAATTTTGTGTTACAGCTCCATATTCAGTCTCCATTGTTGACAATTTTGCATGATCAATTGATAATTGTTGTGAGTGAAATTAATCTAATGCTGGTCTAAATTTATACAATGAATCATAGGCCACCACAATCCAGCTGTCAGAATATTTTGTGTTATAGCTTTTCCTGCATAATGACCTCCTGTTGCTCCAAAGTGTGCCTCAGCCAAAATCAATGACTTTTCATGCTCCAGGACACATCTGCGCAGTATTTCATCTGGTCCCATCTTGTATAGATGTCCTGCTATCAAGGTAAAGTCAACTGCTCTAACCACCAGCTGCTTCTTCTGCTGTGTTTTCATCTCATAGGGTGCAAAACCTGTAGACAAGTACTAAACAATATCCTGAAAATAGTCATCAACCATATCGATCGAAAACAACTGGACAACAGTAAGACCTTCGTCCAAACTAGTAGGCTCTTCTCCTGATTCGAGCCTTGACAAGTGGTCAGGCCCCAGGTTAAGTCTTCCTGGCATAACTATGATCTCAAATCCATACTCCTGAAACAAAATCAGCCATCTGCATATCCTTCCACCTAACATAGCCTTGTTAACCAAATACTTCAAAGTAGAATGGTTAGTGAACATCTTAAAATGAGATCCTAACCAATAATGTCGAATTTTTTGCAAAGCATAAACCATAGCTAAACCTTCTCGTTCTGTCCTAGTATAATTCTTTTTTTTTGTGGACAATTTTCTACTTGCAAAAGCAATAGGGTGATCAATATTACCTTCACCTGACTAAGCCAATACTACACCTAAAGCAATGGACGATGCATCGACGTGAACATGAAACTCCTTACTCCAGTCAAGGAATACTAAGATAGGGGTAGTTACCATCTTTTCTTTCAAAATATCCAAGATTTCCTGACATTTAGGTGTCCACTCAAACTTAATATCTTTCTTCAATTTCTTTTCCATAGGGGTAGTAATCTGAGCATATCCGTTAATGAATTTCCTGTAACATCCAGTATGACCAAGTGTAGTGCGAAGTTGCTTAATAGACTTTGGAGGTGGCAAGTTCACAATAACGGCTATATTCGCAGGATCCACCATCAATCTTTGCTTCCATACAATGTGACCTAGCAGAATTCCAAAGGGTGCACAAAAGATACACTTCTTCAGGTTCAATGAAATATGATGTTGTCTACACTTGTCCAACATAAGTCTTAAACCGGCTATATGATCTTTCAATAAACCAAAGATAGTCCAATCATCAAAGTAGACTTCTAAGAACTTATGAATAAATTCCTTAAATGCATATATGACTACTCTGGAAAACATAGCAGGTTCATTCTTCAATCCAAAGGGCATAACAGTAAACTGAAAAGATCCCATTTCTGTAGCGAAGGTTTTTTTATGTTGATCCTCTAGAGCAATTCTGATCTGATGATAACCTAAAAATCCATCAGTGAAAGAATACACTTCTTGACCTCTCACATTGTCTAAAAATTCATCTTGAAAGGGAGTAGGAAAAGGATCATGTAAACAGGCATCGTTCCGCTTCCTCAGGTCAACACAGATTCCGATTTCTCCCTTGGTCTTCTTTTCTTGTACCACCATACGAATGACCCATTCGGACTCTTCGGCGGGCTCAATGATTCCTGTAGCGAGCATCTTATCGAGCTCCATGTTGACTTTTTATTTATATTTAGGGTTCATCCTATAAGGGAACTGCTTCATAGGCTTCGCATCATCTTTCAAAGGGATTTTTATCACTCCTATATCACCAAGGATACCTTTCATTTCTGAGAATTTCATCGGAAATAAGTCCTGATACTCATGGAAAAGTTCGGTCACTTTGCTTACCATTTCTTTGTCCCAATAATCTCCAATGGTAGCATACTTAGGCATTTATTCTAATCCAATGTTTACTTTCCTTGTCTTCAAGGGCTGAGTTACTTCAGGTGATTCGACTACTGGTCCATGTACTTCGCAATGTCCTTCTAACTCAGGAATATTAATGTTGCGAGGGTTATTGTCTTTGTCAATGGTGAGGTTATAGCATTCTACTGCATTAGCTTCTTGTTCCTTCCAATCAATTTGGTACTCGACTATTTCTTTATCATCAAACAACTTAGTGTGGAGCAACCTAATAGCTGCATCCAAAGCAGGTCAAACTTCATTAATAGAAAATGTGAGCACAAAACTATCAGCAAGGCTAACCCAACTTACAGTACAATGGTGAAGCTCCACCTCCGCATACCAGTTCTTTGCTACAGGTTCCAGAGTGTGTAGAAACCTATGTACCCATTCTTCATAAGGTACATGCTTCCATGCTTCATAACACTGCTCCAAATGTTCTTGAGGGATAGTCTTACCATTAAATTTGCTTCGTACGTCCTGAGTTTGATCCATGAATCTCAGGCGAAGAAACTTTTGAGAAGCTCTCCAACTTTGAATATACTTTTTATGACCATTCCACCATCTGGTAGCTACAACTCTGAATACTGAATCTAAAGTCTCCATTTTTTGTGAATCTGGTACTTGCTCTGTGAATTGTATAATAAAATCTTCTAGGTCTGTCAAGCCATCAAAAGTAGGTAAGATTCTAGGTCTATTTCTCATGTAATTATTATATGTTTCATTTAAGGAAAAGGGTTGTGTTCTATGCATGAGCAGTATGATTTACTGAAAAGGGTAGTATGATTCCTGCTTAAACTATTTCCTTAAATTAGTTGTGTTGGGCTTAGGGCAGACTCGGGTTCTTATAATTTTATCTTCGCACCAACAAACAGGCCCACAGTGTTTGCCCTTTCAGCAACAACCTGCGAACATGTTGCAGTCTCACCCGAAACAGCTATGGGGTGCCACAGAATCAAGTTTCTGCAGGAAAAGGAGGGATATTATTGTACCTTTATCCTTAACAAAGAATAATTATGCAATACAGAGCTTTGACATTCACTTAAATAGCTTCGCAGTATAGATAAAAAGACAGTTTCTTGCTTAACCCTTAGTTGGGAATTCACAGCGAAGTTAATACTTAGTAGTTTATCTTACTTTATAATTCATATACTTATCAAATGTATAAAAACATAGCAGGGAAAAAATAAATAGAACCACCACAACACAAGATATACGTGGTTCACCCCCAGTGTAGGGGCTACGTCCATAGAACTGCGTTTTATATTCAACAATTTACAAAACACACAATTCTAATCTGTGCACTCAGCTGCAGATCTTCTCAACATCCCAAAACTGTGGACTTAGCTGTAGAACCTTTCTTTTGAAACCGTCTGCGCACTCAGCTACAGAGGTTGTCCACTCACTCAACTAGGACTTAACCTCAAACCCAAAATGGGCCTTAGCTTCTTCGCATCACATTATCATACACAAAAACTTACTTGACTCCTTTACATAAGTGCCTATTTATACAAGTGCACTAATACAATACCATGGGCTGAAACCATGGGTACCCAAAAACCATGGGACATTTACAAAAAGAGGGGCTTCGACCCAACCCCGAAGCCCCTAAGACTATTTTGGACTGCAACTCCGCTTACAAGCTTCGCACCAAAACCGCGGAGTTGCAAAAATTAAGGACCTTCAAGGTTCTAGCCCCAAAAAGTTGTAATGATGATAATACCTTGAAATGCTTAATCATTTATGAGCTTATCTGTTTTGTCGGCAAGCTGTGATTGCAGGGAATGTTTGGAAAAGGGAAAATGGAAAATTAGTTGGCTTTGCATGATAGTATAGAAGATGTCAATTATATAACTTATGCATATCTGAGACAAGCAGTTTGACTCAGTATAGATTTTCATAGATGCATCAATGAACAACTAATTAACCCTGTTTGTTTTATTGTGCAGCCGACATGGAGATTTTCGTATTCCCTCTCGTGAGATCATGGCAAAAACAATTATAAGGCTCTTGCTACGAAATGTTTAAAAGTACCTAAGGAACAAGATGATTTATGGATCATCCGTTCATGGAACGATTATGTGATCAGTAGGTTGTATATGTTTTGTTCCAAATATGTCATACTCATTGTTATCAATGAAAATAACAGAGTATCCTAATGTATGTATATCGAGTTTTTGTAGTGAGCTAGTGTCTTAAAGAGGTACTTGAATATCCATGTAAATGAAGGGTAATATTAGGCGTGCGAACTTAATGCAAATAGCACAACATTTATATTTAGTTTGAATATTATTTCCTATTGCATTTAGAAGGCTCGTGCTGGTTGTATCAAAATATTCCTACGAATTAAGGTCATTAATCAATAGGACAAATTAAACTCACATACCGGAGGATTATGAATTTTCATTGAAAGATCTTTTTCCATAGCATGGACATGGGTAGGTTGCCTTAGTTTGTTACATATGGTATCAGAGCCAGCTACAACACTGGACCCTTAAGAATGGGCTAACATGATAGTTTTGTAGGATTACATTTGGAAGAAATTGCGGCAGTTCGTACTCTCTCCTGATTTCGTCTTTTGTAGAACGATTCATAGAAGTGAGAAAGGAAAACTTTTGTGGCCGCCATATGGGAACCTGCTGAGTTCCATGGCGAACATTGTACGGGTAATAGTTTAGTTTATTTAAATTGTTGATATTGAACAAAATATGTAAATTGATTTTGTTATGTTCTCAATAGATTAGCATTGATGGTCTGGAAGCCATCAATCATGTGTCTAGAAATAGTGTTTGTGACTCAAATATGCTTGACTAAATTTTCTATTTTTAGTTTATGCATACCGCATTATGGATAAAGAAGTAATTCCTTCTATTGTAACAATATTTAAATTGATGGGCATTGATAACAAGCTCCCCATTAGACATTGAATGAATTGTAACTACTGTGCGGTGTTTTTATTTATTTATGTTCGAGAGGTCCATGCATTTTATAGGGTATGTTTTCACATTGAGAGATTTATCTCTTGTACTGACTATTGATATGCGTTTACCCAGAGAGGTAAATTCTATTATATAGGTTTGAGAGATGCATTTTACATTTGTTTCCCATGGCCGAATTCTATCTATACTTGATGCTTGATGGACCTAGGTAGACTGTAACTTTTGGTTGTTCATTGGATTCGTTTACTGATTTTACATTATCTTGATTTTGATTTTGATTTTATTTTCACTTCCATAAGGGTGGAGTGACAATGACACCTTCAGGTGATTATTTCCTCCTATATAAATTGATTATAACATTTAAACGAATGCCTCCACCATTTATTTGCTATTTTCTTTTTCACAGGGGTGAAGTTACAGTGGCACTTCTTATGATTTAATTCCTCATGTTTTAAAATGATGCCTTTGTTTTTGTCAAAATGGAAATTGCAGAAAGGTACTCTCCTTAAATATCCTTAAATTTTAGAGTTGTAAAATTCTATATTCAAGATATAGTACAAGGCATGAGAATGTAAAGTAAATATTAATTTTGTTAGCAATTTCCAACAGTATTTTTGGAGGATGTCTATAGTCAAGAACCATTGAGTTACTAAAAGTCACACATCGGGAGGATCTATAAACTTTGATAGAATTGTAGCAATGGCAACATCAAGTGAAAATTAGTTTTGAATTGGTAAGGTTGAAATCAAGAGAGTCAGATAAAATTGATTCCATCCCCTATTGAATGTTTACTCCTTGCTTCACAAGTGGGCTGTATTTCTAATGATGTTGTAGAACTTGTATTTCTTCAATGACTTATTACAGCATCGAAAACGAACCAACATTACAATTAAATAACTGTGAAAGTTGTAACACCCTAGTTTTGACCCCATTGCATTAGATGTATATGATGTATATATTGTAAGTAATCATGGTGCGGTGCTAAAGGCCAAGGCCCCACCATTGATTGGCTATGCTATGTTTCAGATTTAAATTGTCACCAATGGTATATCGGGGCATGTGGCATATATAAAGTTTATCATCATGTAAATATGCATCTGTAATTAAAATGAACCCCGACGAGCTATGATCGCGGAAACTAAATTGAGAAGGGGCATGATTTTCACAAGGATAAGGGTGGGGAAATGTCAAACCTTGAGCCATGAGAAAATCCATGTGTCATCTTTCCTTGTTTTACTCTAACCACCACCATTAAGAACTGATGCTATTAGCTGGGGAAGTTATGGCTGGGAGTTGACTGTGGCAGGACTGTCAGTCCTTGCCCACACACACACTCCACCAACGAATTGAACCTCATGATGGGTAGAGGAATGACTACGCCTCTCATTCAACGCACTCCAGGACGCCATACTTCCCTGGTCTGTTCTTCCACGCGCATAAGTAGACCTGCTCATCCTCATGCAGGGACCATTGTCTGTTCATTATTCTCACGCAAAGGCCGGGAGACTGTAATTTCTTCCCCAGCGGCTTCGATTGTGCCAAACGGGATGTTGTTCCCCATGTTTGTTAGTAGTGTATGCTGATATGTTTTGGGACTGTTCTTTTCCCCTGTTAAGCTGTAATTGCTGACTAATTACCTGCGTGCAATGGTGGGTCTTCGGACTGTGTTGGGAGTAGGGATGGGAGCTTGGTTTTCTTGATAAACCTGGTGTGTTTGGAAACTAGATAGACAGAGCTAGAGGGTTGGATTTCTTCTCCACAACCCCTGAATAGCACTGGAAGGGAATGCAGGGCCTGAGGGACTGTGTAGTAGAGAAGGGACCGATTCCTTGTGTTGTGTGTGTGTGGGTGTCTTAGAAGTTAGGCTAGTTCTAGTGTAGGTGTTCTTGGCTCTGTAATGGGCTCACTAGCTTAGCATTTAGCCTTTCCCAACTCCTTGATGGCTTGATAAACCTGACCATGTTGGCTTGGTTGTCTTGTTGACGGCCTGATAAACCCAACTGTGTTGGCTTGGCTATGTGTAAGCCTTCTTGCTCCCTATTCCTTAGAGAATCATGCCCAGCTCAGGGGTGGCAGCATTGCTGAGAGATTAAGGAGCACGTTGGCCTATGGTTGGGTGGAACGTTGCAACGTCATAGCTGGTTACGGAACGAGATGTTCATAGGATAAGAAATATTTCCTAATTTACTTTTGCAATCTTATTTACTGTTAATGATCATGATGAACATGTTGAATGAATGCCGGTATGAATGTAGGTTGCTTCCACTGTGTATGATAGATATTTGCATCTGTGTATGTTCTACTTCAATGCATCTTGTTTTCAGCATTTTTATGAATTCACATGTTCATGGGGCTGGTAGCCCGGATGCTTAACACCATGGCAGCATCCTCTTCACTGGTTAGAGGGTCAAGGACCCTCTGACCCCCGTCGTCCCCGTCAGACAGACGTTCCTCGATGAAGGAAATATTATGTTTGGGAAAACTTGTAATTTTATAATTTTTCCACGAGAGGGTAAATAATGCTAGTTTATATCAATGTTATGCATCTAAATCTTGTGTTGCTAACATGTTTGCATAATCATAGTCACCTTCAAGGGCAGTATTTTGGGTAGTGAAATTGATAAGCTAGAGGTGGTATAGTCATGAGAACCCATGGTGGGTATTATGCTCGGGATTCTTACGAGTGAGCAAAAGATGCCATGGGAGAAAATGTCCGTAATAGAAATGATGACATAGAGTCTAACGGAAGGAGATTCCAAGAGACACCGTTAGATGTTGCAGCCACCATGAGAAGCTTGATTAAAGCCCAAGAAGAGCAGCATCATTTGAATGCTGCAATGTTGTAGAGTTTGGCAGACTTGTAGAGAAAGATAGACTTCGGACGAGGTACAGCAAGGCCAAAAAGCAGTAAGAGTAGTACTAGGAGAAGGAGAAGGACTTCTAGTGGATCATCTCATTCTAAAGAATCCAGTGAGGATTCAAGCTCTTATTCTCATAAAAGGAAAAGGAAGAGGCACCGTAGGGATCGCTCTCAAGATCAATTTAAGAAAGCTAAACCTCCTGCATTTGATGGTGAGGTAAAGACTGGACAAGAGGCTGAAACCTGGATTCTTTGAATAAAGAAGTACTTTCAAGTGCATGATTATTCAGGAAACATGAAGGAAAGAGTTTCCATATTCAATCTGAATGGAAGAGCATCCATTTGGTGGGAACACTTCAAGCAAGTAAGGAGTATCAGTGAAAGGAGAATTAAGTGGAAATAGTTCAAGAAGTATTTCAAGCAGAAATACCTCTCTGATAGGTATTATGATGACAAGATTAAGGAGTTCCATGAGCTGAGATTGGAACAACAAACCATGGAAGAGTATGCAAATAAGTTTTTGGAGCTATTGAGGTATGTCCGGTACATCAGAGATGAAAAAGTGAAGGTAAAATGCTTTTTGAGTGGATTACCTCAGTCTTACAAAGATAGAATTGAGTTTTATGAACGTAGAACTCTTGAAGAAGTAATCAGGAAGGGTAAGTATTGCTATGAGCAAAGCAAAGGTAAGCCTGATTACCATAAGGCATGGAAGGATAAGAAGAATGAGAAGTTTGACCAAAGAAAGAAAGGTTTCAAACCTTCTAACTTCAAGAATCAGCAAAAGCAGCCATCCCAAGCTGCGAATAAGCCAGTTGGAGTGGCAGGAGAAAAGCCTAAGGATCCACAACAGAATAGAGAGCCACTTCAATGTTGGAAATGTGGAGGACCCCACATGCACCAAAATTGTCTACTCAACAATGAGAGTGCAAGGCCAGCTTATAACATTCAAGAAGCAGAAACAGTGAGTCAAGTAGCAAGGGAAGTACCTAGGATTTATGCAGCACTGGAGGACCACTAGGCAGACCACTAGTCAACTATGGTTGAAGTAGTAGGTAAGATTGTTGAGCAATCTGTTTCTATTTTGATTGACCCTGGTTCTACTCACAGTTACATTACTTTTAGAGTAGTGGAGATTTGTGCTTTAAAGAAAGTAAAGCATGGGAAATCTTGGTTAGTACAGCTAGCCACTGGAACTAAGAGAAAGGTTAGTGAAGTGGTAGAGAAATGTCCGTTGATCATGAACGGATTGGTCACGTTTGTAGATCTGAATGTTATACCTCTTGGTTCCTATGATGTTCTCATTGGAATGGATTGGTTAGAATCTCATAGGGTGAAGCTTGACTCTTACAATAAGACTTTTGAATGCAGGGATGAAGACGGGAACCTAGTAGTTGTGAAAGGTATTCCAAAGGTGATTTCAGTATGATAAGTTTCAGCAATGCAATTGAAGAAGTTCTGTAGGAAGGGTTGCCAGTTGTATGCAACTCATATTTTGGAGACATCGGGAGATGAAACTCCAAGGTTGGAGGACTATCAATTCTTACAGGGATTCAGGGATGTGTTTCTTGATGAGATTCCTGGGCTTCCTCCAAAGTGAGACATTGATTTCACTATTGAACTTGTACCAGCAGCATCACCAGTGTCTAAGGCACCCTACGGGATGAGTACACTCGAGATGCTAGGATTGAAGATGCAACTGCAAGAGTTGTTGGAAAAGAAGTATATATGGCCGAGTGTGTCTCCTTGGGGAGCACCGATTCTGTTTGTAAAGAAGAAATATGGTACACTTAGGTTATGTGTTGATTACAGGCAGCTGAATAAGGTTACTATGAAGAATAAATATCATTTGCCTAGGATTGATGACCTCTTTGATCAAATGAGAGGAGCAAAGGTATTTTCCAAGATTGACTTGAGGTCTGGTTACCATCAAGTGAGAATCAAGGATGAAGACATTCATAAGGAAGCCTTCAGGACAAGGTATGGGCATTATGAGTTTGTAGTGGTACCATTTGGTCTCACGAATGCACCAGCTACATTTATGTGCCTTATGAATAGTGTCTTCAGCAGGTATTTGGAAAAGTTTGTTCTTATTTTCCTTGATGACATTCTTGTTTATTCTAAGAATGAGGAAGAACATGGAGAGCATTTGAGATTGACATTGAAATTGCTCAGGGAGCATCAACTGTATGCAAAACTGAGCAAGTGTGACTTCTATAGATATAAGATTCAGTATTTGGGTCACATTATCTCAGAGGAGGGTATATCTATGGACCCTGAAAAGATTGAAGCCATTATGAATTGGCCTACTCTAAGAAATGTGACAGATGTAAGATCTTTTATGGGACTTGCAGGATACTATAGGAGATTCATTGAGGAATTTTCCAAAGTTGTATATGCCATCACTTCTTTGCAAAAGAAGGGGATGAAGTTCGAATGGAAATCGAGGTGTGAAGAAAGCTTCAAGCTGTTGAAGAACCTTCTCACGAGTGCACCTGTATTGAAAGTTACAGATCCAGAAAAAGATTTTGTGGTGTGTACCAATGCATGCGGACAAGGGCTTGGAGGAGTCCTTATGTAGGACAACCATGTGATATGTTATGAGTCGAGAAAGCTGAAGGAACATGGAAGAATTATGCCACTCATGATCTAGAGCTTGCAACCATAATACATGCTCTCAATATGTGGAGCCATTACTTGATGGGCATGAGATTTGAGCTCGGAACAAACCATTGTGGTCTGATGTATTTGTTTGATCAGCCTACTCTGAATGCTAGGAAAGCAATATGGATAGAATTTCTATGTGAGTTTGATTTTGAAATAAAGCACATAAAGGGAAAGAAAAATAAGGTAGATGATGCACTTAGCAAGAAGATGCAAGAAATGCATGTGGCATCTCTTAGTATTTGTCAATCAGTTTGAGGCAGCAGATTGATAGTCATGCTGCTGGAGATGAATTGTATGAGCAGGTAAAAGATAGATTGCAACAGCAAGGTCTTGAGAAAAGGTATGAGGGATATGAATTGGAAGAAGATGGACTTCTCACTTATAAAGGTAAAATTTATATTCCAGACGTAGCCGATTTAAGAAGAGTTGTTATGGATGAAATCCATCAAGCTCCATATTCTGGTCACCCTAGATATCAAAAGACAATTGCTACAGCTAGGAAGCAGTACTTTTGGAAAGGAATGAAAAAGGACATGGCTGAATAAATTTCAAGGTGTATGAAATGTCAGCAGGTAAAGGTTAAACATCAACATCCAGCAGGTTTGTTGCGGCCTTTTCCAATTCCAGAATGGAAATGGGAAGTTATTTCCATGGATTTTATTACAAGATTTCCGATGACTTGGAAACAACATGATTCCATCATGGCTGTGGTGGAGAAGTTGACAAAGGCAGTGTATTTTATACCAGTTAAGTCTACGCATAAGACTGATGACATTGCAAAGATATTCATGAAGGAGATATTCAAATTGCATGGATTTTCGAAGGAAATAGTCTCTGACAGAGATGTCAAGTACACTTCTAACTTTTGGAAGGGGTTGTTTGCAGATTTGGGTACAAAGCTAAAATTCAGCACTGCCTACCATCCTCAGACAAATGGGCAGATAGAGAGAGTTAATCAGGTGCTTGAAGATATGCTTTGCATGTACGTGACAGACAAACCAACCAAGTGAGAAGATTACTTACACTTGGTAGAGTTTGCTTACAACAATGGACAGCAGGCATCCTTGGGGATGACTCCGTTTGAATCCTTGTATGAAAGAAGGTGTAGAACACCTGTGACTTGGGATAATCTAGTGAACAAGATTGTGCTTGGACTAGAATTGCTCAGGGAAATGGAGCAAGAGGTTGTAAAGATTAGGTAGAATCTGAAAGCAGCATAGGACAGATAGAAAATCTATGCAGATAAGCATAGGGTGAACTGGGAGTTCAGTGTTGGGGATCATGTTTACCTCAGAGTGAGGGAAAGGAAGAGTTCCTTGAAGCTTGGAAGTTGTGCCAAGTTTTCACCAAGATATTGTGGTCCATTTGAAGTGCTTCAAAGAATAGGGCCAGTTGCATATAGACTTGCATTGCCTGCTAGCACTAGAGATCATAATGTTTTTCATGTTTCTTTTCTTAAGAGATATGTACATGATCCTAGCCATATGATAAATTGGGATGTGATTCAGGTGGAACCCGAGGGAGAGTTCCGAATCGAGCCAATGCGCATCCTCGACAAGAAGGTCACAATGCTCTGGAACTGAGCCATAGGGCAGGTAAAAGTGCAATGGGGGGACTACGGACCTGAAGAGGCTACATGGGAGCTGGAGGATGCCATGCAATTGGCACATCCATTTTTGTTCAATCCTAAGGAACACTAAGGCTATACAAGTGTAGCATTTTGTTCAATTTTGTAAAGCACTGAGGACAGTGATGTTGAAGGGGGAGGGGATTGTAACACCCCGGGTTTGACCCGATTGCATTAGATGTATATGATGTATATATTGTAAATAATCATGGTGCGGAGATAAAGGCCAAGGCCCCACCATTGATTGGTTATTCTATGTTTCAGATTTAAATTGTCACCAATGGTATATCGAGGCATGCAACATATATTAAGTTTATCATTATGTAAATATGCATCTTTAATTAAAATGAACCCTGACCAGCTATGACCACGGCAACTAAATTGAGAAGGGGAATGAATTTGACAAGGATAAGGGTGGGGGAAATGTCAAACCTTGAGCCATGAGAAAATCCATGTGTCATCTTTCCTTGTTTTACTCCAACCACCACCATTAAGAACTGATGCTGTTAGCTGGGGCATTTGTGGCTAGGAGTGGAGTGTGGCAGGAATTTCAGTCCTTTCCCACATGCACACTCCACCAGCGAATTGAACCTCATGACGAGTAGAGGAACGACTACGCCTCTCATTCCATGCACTCCAGAATGCCATACTTCCCTGGTCTGTTCATCCACAGGCATAAGTGAAGCTGCTCATCCTCACGCAGGGACCATTGTCTGTTCATTATTCTCACACACAGGCTGGGAGACTTTAATTTCTTCCCCAGTATGGTCTGTGTAAGTTTTTCCCCAATGGCTTCGATTGTGCCAAACGAGCTATTGTTCCCCATGTTTGTTAGTAGTGTATGTTGATACATTTTGGGACTCTTGTTTTCCCCTGTTAAGCTGTAATTACTGACTGATTTCCTGTGTGCAATGGTGGTTCTTTGGACTGTGTTGGGAGCAAGGATGGGGGCTTGGTTTGCTTGATAAACCTAGTGTGTTTGGAAACCACACAGATAGAGATAGAGGGCTAGCTTTCTTCTCCACAACCCCTGAATAACACTTGAAGGGCATGCAGGGCCTGAGGGATTGTGTAGCAAAGAAGGGACTGATTCCTTGTGTTGGGTGTGTGTCGGTGTCTTAGAAGTTAGGCTAGTTCTGGTGTAGGTGTTCCTAGCTCTGTAATGGGCTCACCATCTTAGCATTTAGCCTTTCCCAACTCCTTGATGGCTTAATAAACTTGACCATGTTGGATTGGTTGTCTTGTTGATGGCCTGATAAACCCAGCTGTGTTGGCTTGGCTGTGTTTTGTGTATCATTGGCTGTGTGTAAGCTTTCTTGTTCCCTATTCCTTGGAGAATCATGCCTAGATTAGGGGTGGCAGTGTTGCTGAGAGATTAAGGAGCACGCTCACCTATGGTTGGGTGGAATGTTGCAGTGACGTAGCTAGTTGCGGAACGAGATATTAATAAGATAAGTAATCTTGCCTAATTTACTTCTACAATCTCATTTGCTATTAATGATTATGATGAACATGTTGAATGAATGCTG
Source organism: Pseudotsuga menziesii (assembly GCA_001517045.1). NCBI lineage: Eukaryota > Viridiplantae > Streptophyta > Pinopsida > Pinales > Pinaceae > Pseudotsuga > Pseudotsuga menziesii. The sequence continues at coordinate 244,376 of LPNX010887227.1, read as the reverse complement.
GTATGAATGTAGTCTGCTTCCACTGTGTATGATAGATATTTGCATCTGTGTATGTTCTACTTCAATGCATCCTATTTTCAGCATTTTTATGAATTCACATGTTCATGTGGCTGGTAGCCCGGATGGTTAACGCCATGGTAGCGTCCTCTTCACCGGTCAGAGGGTCAGGGACGCTACAAGAGTTACCTCCTATGACCTTTTTGAAACTTCACGATGAAAAGCAATTGCAGCCTAATGTTGCTTTGTGTAGCTTGACAATTGTGGAAGGCGTCCTTTCTTTTGGTTGATGAGGATCAATCATAGATGGCAAGTGACAGAAGGAAATTGAATATGTTAAATAAATTACGGAGATAAACTTGTGCATTATAATCAATTGCCAGAGATGATTGTGCTACTAAACTTGTGCATCATAATCAATGGTCAAAATTTCTAGCTTTATCATGACCCTTACTAATTATTATTGATTTTCTTTAATCGCAGCATTAAACAAGGACAAGTCCTGCAAATTAAACTTGTGGTAGTTATTGTCAAGGATAGATGAGAAGTGACAGAAGCAATACTGCATGCTAAATAAGTTGCAGCTTTAAACATGTGCCTCATAAATCATGTAGACAATTACTAGAGAACCTAGTTGTAGTGTGGCACTTGTTGATTGCTATTCAGCCATAGTATAGACTCATTGGTATAAGAAGCATATTTTTAATTTTTTTGCAATGGTACACATTGTTAAAGATAGTTGGATATATTTACCATTTAAGATAATTTGGTGGGCTACTATGAGTGGTTGAATGTTTTGTGTTTTATGTAGTAGGTCTTGTGATTGATCCTGGGGTTGCTGCCTCTATTGTATGCATTAATTGATGTCCTTACCAGCTAAGCATTGTAATGAATGTTTATGAGATTATACTGGGTACCATCCACATACAACAGAGAAGTGCTAAGAAGCTGTCTAAAGTTTTCTTTGGAAAAAAATTACCACTATAGATCCAATTCCATATTTTATGTGGTTTCTTGCGAATTGTGTTCTTGTAAGAAATTGAAATGTTTTTTTTTATGGCTTCTTGCGATGGCCTTCTTGTCAATTCTAGTGTTAAATGACTCTTATCTGATGAACGAGAAGTAAGGCATGACTTATGCTAAAACTTTTGATGTTCTTTGAATTAATAAAATGATAAACTTACCACCTGTGGAGTGATTACAGGCATGGGAAATTGTGGCCCTGAGGAGTGCTAAAGCTCCAGAACTGTAATGAGTTAAGAAGATATGACAAAAATCTCATGCACATAAATTTTTCACCACGAGTAAGTGGTGATGGGGGTAGTGGATGAAAGCTACATGTTTCCCCCAGGCTAGAGAGGGACCACTGTGCATTCTAGGGACACCTAGATGTAAGAAATTATGGTTAAGACTCATTTCACACACATTGAGAGGACTGTCACAAAAGTGGGGGACTCTGTGAAGAGAATAACCTCGAGGCACTATGGGGTGTGCGAGAATGAAAGTGTCTCAGCTTGGTAAAGCACCATTAAGAGCACAAAAAGGAGATACACCTAACGAAGGGTATCGTCCTTATGTTGGGTGGCTTGAATCAGTACTTGGAGTACTGTTAGCACTTGGTGTGCTGGGATGGAGGACATCTAGAGAATGGAATAATAGTGAAGCACCCTGAATAGCATAAGAAGGAGATACGCCTAAAAAAGGGTATCATCCTTGTGTTGGGTGGCTTGAATTGGCACACAGAGTACTATTAGCACTTTGAGTACTGGGATGGAGGACATCCATAGAAAAGAATAGTGCCAGGAATAGGTATGTGCATTACAGGTAAATTGGTACCTATGAGGTAATATGTCTATTTATTGGCAAATAGAACTGACATGTATATTGGAACCACCATGGATTATGAAATATTGTATAGTGTTGGATTCTGAGTTATACAATGTTATCAAATGTTGATGTTAGTAGACATGCATATATATGTTTAAAAATGTAGGCTGGTGACCTAATCCCATCTATCAATAGGGATTAAGAAATACAAAAGAAAGCAATCAGAACCTAAAGAAGGAATGGAGATGAGGTTTGGAAAACAGGTAACACCGAGGACGATGTTAATTCGAAGGGGGAGAGGATGTAACATGCCTCGCCACCTCAACCCAAAAATCACTGTGAAAAGTACACATCACTGTAAGTACCGACTCTAAAACTCTATCAAGATGTGAATATAATTGGTAGGGATTAAAGATGATGATTTTTTGTTGTCATTGAGTTTTGTTTGATGCAAGTCTGATCCTAATATTTATTTGAAGCTGATTCATGGTTCTTTGATGATTATTGTCTTGTATGTAGATGACCTTCTCATTACAAGAATCTCAGAGGATGAAATTGCCTCCTTGAAGGATGCAATGAACCATGCATTTTCTATGACTGATTTGGGGTTATTGAGCCAATTCTTGGGTCTCAAGATTGCTAAAAAAAAATGAAATAAAAGTACATCAGTACAAGTATCCTTTCAATTTTCTGAACAAGTTCAACATGAAAGGTTGCAACCCAAGCAAGACTCCCTTCCTTTTAGGAGTTAATCTTGAGGAACAGGTTCTTCTCCTATGGTAAATAATACAATGTATAGGCAACTAATTGCATGTTTGTTGTACCTTACACATACTCGACCTGATCTTTCTTATGGAGTAAGTGTGGCTTCAAGATACATGGATCAGCCTCATGAGATCCATTGAAGAGAATCCAAAAGGATTCTTAACTTTGTTCAGGGAACAAGGACTCATGGGATCTTCTACAAAGCTAAATCTGATCTTGATTTGATTGGGTTTACTGACAGTGATTTGGCAGGTGAAAACATAGATAGAAACTCAACATCAGGATATGTGTTCCTACTTGCTGAAGGACCAATCAGCCAGTCAAGCAAGAAACAGAGTGCCATTGCACTCTCATCGACAGAAGCAGAGTACAAAGAAGTTGTAAATGCAACAAGTCAATGTTTATGGTTGCAGGGATTACTTGGTGAGTGTGGATTCAAATCAGAATACTCAACTACTATCTATTGTGATAATCAGAGTACCATTTGAATCTAAAATGATTCAGTTTAGAGACAGAGAACCAAACACATTGAAATCCATATGCACTACATCAGACAGCTTGTGCATGATGGCGCCATTCACCTACTCTTCTCTTCATCTTCAAAACAAGTAGCAGATATCTTCACCAAATTTTTTTGTGAGAAGAAATTCAGCAATCTCAAATCAATGCTGGGGATTGTTGATCATGCTATGAAGCATGATTGATGACAATTTTTTCAAATTTTGTTTTACTGTCCATGTTTAAGGGAGGTCTTTTCCCACTGGGTTTTTGCCTCTTTCCTTGGTTAAATGGACATGCAGTATGTAAAGGGTAACTAAGCCTTGTTGATAGGCCATATAATTTTATGGTATTTTACTCATAATTCAAGATTAATTGGGGTTGTTAGAATAATCAACCCATAGATAGCTACCTTAGACATTAATTAATCCATTTTTGTCTTATTTTCCTAGTTTCCATATTCCACCTTATGCAAGTTGTCCTCCACATGTCCAAAGTCATCAAACTTGCGAAAGCTGAGTCATGGAGCACTTAGAAAGCCTCTTGGAATCAATTCTACTTTATTCCTAGCCTTCCTAGCGCATGTCTGCTTTTTCTACTTTAGTGCCCGCTTTTGCTGAGTTTTAAGGTAATTGGGAAAGTTTGACTAGGTGAAGTTAACTTGGTTTTTGTCCTCATCATCCTCCACTCTTTTCTCCTAATAAAAACATGTATGAGTTGTCCTTCCATCATCTATCATCTTGCCTAACTGATTTTTCCAATTCGTGATCTCCTAGACAGATTTGGAAGCTGCTTTATGCCTGACACCTTGCCCACTCCTTATAAAATTGTATTATATTTTATATAAAAAATATCTAGGTGGGAAATTTGATGAATTGGATCATTCATAAGCATAACAAACTTAACTGATTAGGGTTCCTAATATGTGTTGCATATTTAGGGTTCTGAATGGTAATGGATTTGTGTATGGCATTGGATATGTACGCAAAAGGATTTCATTAACAATAATAACTTCATAATGGATTTATAATAAAGTTTTGGTTATCATAGATCTTTATAAATAAATTACCAACATATTGTAGAATATCCATTCGCGGACAAAGGATTCAGTGAGAGTCATGGGTGGAGACGAGCTCAGAACCAACAAGGAATCAAAGAAAGTGAAAGATCCTATGGCAACTACTCTGGTCATTCAAGTAGAAGTGAAATACTTCAAGAAGTTTGTACAAAAGCACACAAGTGCAAGCAAGGATGATAATGAAAATGAGAAGTGTGAGAAAGAGAAGAGAAAAAGGACTTCAGACATGAATAATACAATAGCACTGGATCAACCAAATAATGTTTTGGATGCATCATCATATTTTTCAGCTTTGATTGCAAATGGCATCTACTTGGCACCACAATCCTACTTTATCTTGGAGGCCCCATCAACTATAACTAACAACCTTAGGTTTGAGATGCCAACAACCATCTATGTCGTCCAACAACTATGAGACCCAATCCCTGCACATGAAATCTCAGCAATCCTGTCTCTAGGAAATAGTTACACACAATGTTTGAACAATAAAAATGACGCTCTTATGATATGACTTTCATGATCTTCTGAATCCAGGAAGAAGCCTCAAGAACTCAGCAACCAGCCAGCCATTCCATTAACTATCACATCCAATACCTACACATGATATCTTAGTAATCTTGTCTCGAGCGATGAGTTACACAAATCTTATGAACAATAGAAATGATGATCTTATGACATATTACTTCCACGATCTTCTGAACCAAGGAAGAGGCCTCAAGAACCCAACAACTAGCCAACCCCAACATGATATCTCACCAATCCTACCTCCACGGATGACTTTCACAGAGCTTCTGAACAATACAAATAATGATGTTATGAGCGATGACTTTCGTGATCTCTGGAATCCAGCAGGAGGCCTAAGGAACCCATGCCTTCCATTGATTATGAGTCCCAACCCCCACCCGTGATATTTTTCAAGGGATGGGTTTTACAGGTAATCTCTTTGATGTTAATCTATTTCCAGGTTTAATAGTTGTTTTTCCATGGATGGGTTTTACATGATATATTATTATAATAATTTATGAATTTATTAAAAGATCTATTTTTAAAATGGTCAAGTTAGTTCTAGACTAGCTTCAATGGATGAAGAAAGTATAAATCATTTGTTGGTGAAATGTAGTTTTACAAAATTTATATAGAAGGAAGTAATGTAGTTTTTTAGTATTTATGGAAATTAGGATTTTCAAACATTTGGTTTTAGTATGAAAAACTAGTACACTTTTATTACCACTAACTATAAATGGGTGAGTGTACAAAGTTGAGGGAACTTTTGGATGCAATGGTGGAGTGAATTTAGTCACTCTTGATCCATAAAATAGAAAACATCCCAAGCAACCCTGAACCTGCCAAGTCTAGTAGTCCCAAGGCTTCCAACAGGTATGAAAAGTAGGATAGTAGAGTAAATCGTGCCTCCATTTTAGTGAACAAAATCATGCCCCATTTTGTAAAACCTATTTTTTTGATTAAAGCGGGTCTAGCTCGTCATTTTTCCCACATCCTAGCACTGTTGGAGTTGGATGGAGCAGAACATGAGTGGATGAACATGTTTTAGGTGTACCAAAGCCATCCAACTCCACCTTTTGATCCACCTCTTCTTTGTGAGGTATTTTCCTCATTTCATCTCATTATTTTTTTCCTAAATTCATTAATTTGTTTTCCCTAATTTGAAAATTAAACCAAAATAAACTAATTTATGGCTAATGGAAACAAAAACCTGAATGGAATTGGCCAATCAAAAACCAAAACCCCAATGGAATGGGCCAATGTAAACCAAAACCCAATTTAATCATACCAATCAAATATTTTTTATTATTTACCAAAACTCATACCCAAAATTCACATGCCCAATGGAAACCAAAACCCCAATTAACTCATAAAAAAAAATCAATTTCACTATTTCCATATGTATATTCATAATCATCCTTGTGAACACATACCAAAATTCACAAATATGCAAAGTTTGTCAAGCACATTGCAAATTTGCATAAGTAATTTACATGCCCTATGTAAACTAAAACCCCAATTAACTCATAAAAAACAAAGAAACTTCACTATTTGCATATACATATATTTGTAAGCATCATTGTGAATCCAAACCAAAATTAACAAATATGCAAAGTTTGTCAATTATATTGCAAGCTTGCATACAACTAAAATAAAATCAAGTAGAATTCATGTATTCCCTAAGATACATAAACATACATGGTAAATCCCTTTCCTCTATCTGAAATATCAAAGTTGGTCATCCAAGAACATCAATAAACACCTTATAATTTTGAAGAAACTTCCTAGTCCAAGTGTTAAATTAAGGTATAGAAGGTTCCCATGCTTTTAACAAATATTTCCTCTTGACCGAAGGGTACATTTTTGTTAAGGTCAAGATAATGAATTTCAACAATAGGCTCTACAAACATCAAGATACATAGGTAGGTTGATGTGTTTGATTAAACATGCCAATCACATACTATCATACATGATATAATCGAGTGGAAACCTTGTAACCATAAAATCCATTATACACAATTCTGCATTTAAAGTCTCTCATGGCTATATAGAAAGAGGGCATAGAACTAAAATAACATCAAGTGGAATCCATACATGGCCCAAATTACATATAAACAAAGATATGCTAAATAAACTTTGCAGTCCTAAAAACATCATGCTACAACTAATAATTACATATCTAACAAAATCGTTTCCTATACTAGGATTTTATTCATCAATAGCACATTATGCCACTTATTCTAGGGTCTAGTCCTTGCATCTACCTACAATCTGGGAGCTGGTCCTGCAAGAGCATTAGTAAGCACCTCACAATTTCGATGAAAATTCATAATCCAAGCCTTAAAATCAGCTAGAGGAGCTGCGCAATCAACATATGCACATAAGAAATTTTGTGTACACATGCATATGGAAATTGGAATTAATACTTGAATTTATAACATAAATTTAAAATGAATAAAATGTTAAATGTTTATTCTCTACTGTAAAATTCAAGATCAATTTTTAAATTTACATAATAGATTTAGTTTATGTTGTTATTTGTCGTACATTAGTTATACAGTTTTCATTGCTTAGAGATATCATTATATCATGTGTTTATATTTCTAAGGATATTTTATTTGTATTTATTATTGCAGTGGATACTATGGATAACAATGCTGAGATACTTAGGGTTATTGGACATCTGTGAGAGATTGGTTCTGCTTGGAGGGGTGGAGATGAGATCTTCCACTCCTTTTCAGATTCATTGTTGACTACTGTTGATATGATTGCAAGATCAAATGATGCTTTGTATAGCATCACATCGTATAGGAAGAGGAAAACACAAAAGTTACAACACGTTCAGGGGTTTACAAGAGGGATATTACATCCTTTCCCCGTAAAAATAACACCATCTTCGATGTTCCTAGTTTAACCAATATCATTCTTCTATTCTGTCATCCTTTCTTGTTTTTGTCCTTTTGATCCGATCTCCTTCGATCTTTCCTGTCTCTTCTCAAGTTTAAATTGCTCAAGACCTGCAATTTCCTACACAAGGTTTGGGTCTAGCCCAAAATTTTACTCAATAATTCATGTTGAATATTGTAATTCAAATTAAACAAGATCTATAGATCCAAGTTTGCATTGTAACAATCTGTAATTTTCTAGTTTTTTCTCTTATTGGCATTGTGATGCTGAATCATTTTCATAATGCAATTCATTCATCAATAAAACATAATTACTACCCTTTTCGGTGTTGGTCTAACCCTTGGATAGTTATGTCATCCTCGACCTAAGGAAGGATCCTTTCTTCATTTTTCACATTAAGCATGTAACGGTTTAATTACTTAAAAATTTATGAACTCGTTTTATGTTCGTTACATTTTCCAAACATCTTTGAGTTTCTTTTCCATTCCTGTGTGGACTTACAACAATTTTTTGAGGTTACTCTCCCTTTTAACCACTAGTTAAAAATTTTACCCTCAGTGACATCAAATCGCATCCTGTCTTCCAGATGTCCAATTTTTGCCTACGTCTTTTTGCCACACCATATGCCTAACACCAATGTGCCCGTGCAGTAATTTCTTGCCTAAAACCATTGTGCTACCGCAAAATATATGCCTAACACCAATGTGCTCACATGGCAATCAGTTTCCTAACACCATGGTGCTCCTGCAGCATTCAATTTTTTTACTTGTTCATATTCAGTATAAATTTTAACCTTGACTATTTGTAATGCACACTCCTTGGTGCTTAGCATGACTTTACTGTCATTGTCCTGATTCATGAATCGGTTACACGGTCAGTCATATCATTCATTGATAAACCAAAATTTCAATAATTAGTTATCAGAATTTCATAATTTGCAGCGATTTTAATCATCATCCATGAGTTATATAACCCTGTAAATCATCTAGGAAAATTACTCCTTACTCTTTTCTAAGCAATTGGGTGCAACTTATAAATGCAAGGGGATTTTACACACCGCAGTGCACGTCGACTACATTAATGGTCATGATCTTGATGAAGCCTGCAATGTTAGTATAACATCATCCACGGTTAATAATTGGTTTATAAAAACTAAAAATTTGACAATTTTATAATAAGTAATCCATCACCCATACTTAACCTTATTAATTAAGGAACTGAATTACTAACAACCAATTTTGGTTGATAGTATTCCTTGCATATCCTGCAATATTAGCATATAACATTGTACAACATTCATCAATCAATATCAACCTCTTTAGACGTCCTTACTTGTCTAAATTTGGATATTTGCTAGTGAAGGGATATGCCAACTTATTCCACATTCATGAATGGCGATGTTAGGGACACGAGCATTCCAATATCATTAGTACTCAAAGTAAAACATAATTTCATATCTTAGCTACTTATTTCCTATCATACAACTTTTCTAGCTCATCCGAATGCGAGCCTTTACATAGGTGCTC
>LPNX010887227.1:217704-230421 GCA_001517045.1 Pseudotsuga menziesii | reverse complement strand
TATTCATATGTATATATATATGTGTGTGTGTGTAAGCACGTTGTTCTGATCATAGTTGACCGCTATGCAATTGCCATTGTCTATGGTAGCTAGCTTTCTCCCGTTACCATGTTGCAATTTTAAAGGACCCAGTTTACACTTTCTTGGATCACCAAGGCCATGTTAACCATGGCCTCTCCCTCTTAGTGGATTTGGTTTCTTATCGTTGGTGTTGCGTGATATCCTTAGGTCTCATAAGTGTATAACATGGTTCATACTGGTGAGGCCTTGGCCTTGAGCTCCTCACCAACAAAAATTTAAGTACAATAATATTCAAAAGTTACAACACATTCAGGGTTTTACAAGAGGGATATTACAACTATTTCATTTAATATTTCCAAAAAGTTGCCAAATTTCCAATGTGGACCTCATGTGGCATCTAATTTAATAAGAAATTAGCAGGCATCTGTGCTAGGGAACACAAACATGCACTTCAAGAGGCACATTCAAGTTTGACCCGACCTAAGGATCCCCACCAAAGAGTAAATGAATAAAGGAGTGTGAGAGTAAATGGAGAAAGGAGCCTAAAGAAATTTTTACTTCTAACTTCAATAGCAAAGAGATGAGAGATGTTTCCTACAAAGAGGTTTGTGAAAGGAGGTTAGTGGTGTCGAAGTTCCATGATTTAGTCCAGAGACTCGGACATAAACAAGAAATATTGGAGAAAGAGGAGGATCGACAAACCATAAAATCGTTCGACTATGCATCAGATAAGTTGAAATTTATTTGGCGATATCTTTCCAAGAATCATATCAGATCCATTCCAGGAGTTGAGGTTGGATATGTATTCCAGTATCGAAGGATACTAAGCATGATAGGCTTGCATAGACCTATACAATGAGGTATATATTATCTAAATCCTGAAGAAACATGCTACATGGTTCCATTGGCTACAAAAATAACAATGCTCATAGCCAATGGCACCATGTAGAAAGTTTCATCAGGATTTAGATAATATATACCTCCTTGTAGAGGTATATGCAAGCCTATCATGCTCAGCAACCTTTGAGACTGGAATACATCTCCAACCTCAACTCTCGCAATGGATCCAATATGATTCTTGGAAAGATCTTTCCAAAGAAATTTCTACTTATCTTTCAAACACTTCATCCTTCTTTTTCAAGAAGGATATCTAAGTCTTGTGAGAACAGTCAGTAATAGAAGAATTATAGTAGGCATACCCACTTAATAACGTGTTTACATTGGCCTGCATATATCTGAGTGAATAATATCTAATATCCCTTTTTCTTTACTATCACTTTTTGGAAATGGGTCCTTAGTATTATTCCCTTGTGCACATCCTTTTGCACACCCCTTCATGTTCTATATGTATTTCCAGTAAACTAGTCACAACCTTGCTTACAATTGGAAGAGATTTGTAGTGAACATGAGAAAGAATTATGTTCCATATCTCACATGGGTTAATGGTACTTGTTAGCACCTGTGATAAATTTTTAAATGGTTACCCCTGTGACTTCCTACCACAACCATAGGAAAATGAGAAGGTGATAACATCTTGGCGTCGTTGTTGAGGAAGTAATCACAATTATCTCCTTGGGAAATGACATTGTTTAGCTCTACAAACTTGTTGAGTAGCCACTCTGTAATTTCCCCAAAAATTGAGAATAAAAAAAAATTTACTAGCTAGTGAAAAACTACCTAAAGGGGATCATTATTACTTATGTGGAATTACCTGCGCTGCTTATACTTTTGATCTCTTCATAATTGTCCTTGTTGTCTTGTTAATATCTTATACATTCAGTGATTATTAGTTTGTTTACTTCTTATATCTTAATTATGTTATTTAAACTATTTCTACATCTTAGTTATTACTATCAGTTAATTAATAAATTGTATAGATCATTGTTTTACTCCTGCACATGTGTACTATGTTTATTTAATAAGAACTAACTTAACTTTGTTGATGGGAATAAAGTGGTGGAGTGGCGGAACTAGTTCTCCCATGACGATCTGAGAGGTAAAATATTACTTGGTTACACATGATTACTTTCTTCAATCGAACTAAGGCACCTCTCTCTTTTACTTACTGTAATATACCTGTTATACTCGATGCATTTATGTGTAAAGAGGGGGTAGAATTTTCTTTTTGTTTCACTGTTACTTCAATGAGTCAAAAATGTTAGTGGAAGAATTTTACATGGCAATTTACAAAGGGACATATCCCATCAATTTGTTGATGTCAAAACTACACGTATTGTAAATACAACATCTATTAATGTACATCCATCCTTTTCCATAGAAATAAAATATGCGATTGGTATCCAATTTACTACGATTGCCATTGTAACCAACCTAAAAAAATTGAATATAAAAAGTTCTTTGTATAGGGTCCATTTGAACCTTTGAATGGTTTCCCTAATAAAACAAAATATTTTGTGTAATATCAACATCCAAGGTATTAGCCCCAAAACAAACAACTTATTGGATTATGTCTATCATAAAATCATAAGTCTAGTGCATTAAGGTCTACTACTGCAATCCTTCCTATGACTTACATCATTATGGCCCTGAAATGGAGAACTTCTTTTGTAGCTAACAATTTACAGCATTATCTTATCACTTAACAATTTACAGAATCATTTCATGACTTAACACTTTACTAGTTATCATAATGAATGCCAATATAATTATTGTTCATGACAAAAGAAATTCGTCATTGAGGTGCCATCAAAATCATTCAATGCATGGATCAAGTTGTTCGGGTAACCACAGATTTCATTTATAAAGTGGTAAGTCAAAGGACGAGGTTGCAACACAATGTTATTTATACACAAAACAATACGGACAAAAATTAAGCATTCACACGTAATAAAACCAGAAGACAACAATGTACGTGGTTCACCCCAACCTTGCAGTTACGTCCACCAAAAGTTAGTTCCCCTTCTCTATTCATAAAATCACCTAGTAAGGTATACAACCCACACCATAAATGATGTGCCATCAGTTCCTTATACAACAATAGGAAACCTTTACATTATTAACCCCAGACCTTCTACTTAAACATAGGAATTACCGTCTCAAAATAAATCCAAACCTTCTCCTTTAGACTAATCAAGTGAAGATTACATAATTCAGAATTACAATCTTACAAGGTTTCTATAACTTCTGTATTAAAATAAATTTAGATAAAAATTATGTAGGTTTAGCCATCCAATTTAGACTCTTTAAATACTGAAAATAAACTTTTAAGTACTTCATCTTTAGTTGTGAACATTCAACAGGTTTGGTTTTTAAGACAAACACACTTATGGCTACCCTTCATTCATTAACCCATAGTTGATAAAATACAAATTAAAACTACCTATCCTTACCGAGATCCTTTTCCTCTAGGATCGGTACATCAAACCTTCCAAAATGAAATATAGATCATGGAATTGAATTTCTCCAAAGATGGGTCACCTCCTTCTCGACCTCAAAAGTAGTTATATTCAAAGGTCAACTTTAAACTAGATTTAACATTCTTAATGAGAAAGGCTCGTTTCAATCGCATAAGACATAACCCAGGGTTTTGAAATGTATTAAAACAATCTACAGCTGGTTTGGCCAAAATGAAAGAGCAACGTGTTCTTGGTTTAAAAGTGAGATTCAAACAGCATGGTTGAAATAAGGGGATTACAGCTCAAATCAAAACTTCTCCTTTTCCGAACAAGAGTAGATAACACAAGACATTATTGAGAATTTTCTTGTTCCTTCCAAAAGAAGATCGGAACCTAAAGATCGCAACCCAAGAATGAGGTCGCTTATAGTAGAATAAGGTATGGAGGATAACTTAGCCGCATATTGGAATACCGCCGAGGCCTGAACCAATGTCATGTGGACTGTTCCAATTTTAGAGAAAGAAGGCAGGTGTAAGGATCTTTAGATCTGAAACTTAACACTATAAAGTATCAGAATTTAGATGACAGCAAAAATCGCAGCAAGTTCTAAGCAACCGTAAAGGGTCCGCAAGCATGGATCCTACAACCTTTCGACTAATAGGAAGGAATGGCTTGAAATCTATAACTTCCAACTACAACCATTCCAGAAAGGATATCATTTCACAACAATAGAATAACATTTGATGTGGATCTAGCTCTATCTACCCTCAACATTTCCACAAAGTGGATCCAATATATATATATATATATATCCGCCCATGAAATCAAGTTCGCATGAAGTCAAACAATCATAGATGATTAGTAGGTGTTTCACATAAATATCATCCCATATTATCTAAAATCTAGGAAAGTTCTTCCACGCCAATTTCCTAACAGTATGGATCAGGCCCCAACCTAATAAGAAGAGAGCGATAAAACATTGTGGATATGAACTTTAAATCTAGCATAAAGTACGTTCCAAACCTAAGAAAATATGGATCAGATTCTTAAAATCATATTAATATCACACAATACACATAAGATCAAAGCATAAGCAAGCTATTTCAACAGGAAAGGATTTGGTTCTTAAAAACAACAGAGTGGTGACTTCAATCCAATACTCAGAGTTACTCAAAGTATTCATGTCAAAATTGCATGTCGAGTTGAACCATACCTTATCGGGCCAGCGAATAGTAGGCAGAATCAAGCTAGAGAAGCATACCTTGGACAACCTTTGCCCCTTTCCCTCCCCAGTAACAAACATATTTCCATTCGAAAATTAAAACAAAAATAAAGAACTCGCAACCCACTACTTCAACATTGGAGGTTCCCTATGATAGATGAGTTCATTTGGTAAAGGTAACAGCGTGTTGAGCCTTCCCTAAAGGATATTAAGTTCTGGAATCAAGCACTGAACATACATCAATTTGATATCCCAAAAATTGAACCTCTACTCTAACAGTTTCCCACTAATTCGATATCGAGATATCTCCTTCTGAAGGCACACACGTTCCCTTTATGGAAGTAAATCCATCCCCCCCTTCCAACCACAACCCCAGTTTCTTTAAAAAGGAGTGTAGACCAAGGAGAAACGCATGCAATTCTCTTCATGATGAGCGCGTAGGGTCCCCTCTATCTTGGAGCAGCTGAACGACTATCAAGGTTAGTGGTAATCAATTCCTTTCTTTAAGCTAGACCTCTTCTTAATTTATGTCGATATCCAGCCACAAATGGTTGAAGGAAATTAAATCCTCTCTCATAATAAAATATAAATGTTACAAATGTAAAAGAGAGGGAGAAATATTTGCTGAAAAGGACTCAATAAGTCCTTAGGTCTAAAAGGAATAAAATCCATCATATAGACCTTATAAATTAATAAATTATGTCTTATTTTCTAGAAAAGATTTAATACTACGTTTTCCTTTGTCCTCATGATATAACTTATATCATAATACTCCATGTTTGCTTACTTTATCATTACATCATATGTATTTTATTTATGGTTTTTTTCTAATAGATAGATTTCAATTAAAAATACTTTGTCTTTTATGAAGACTTAATTTGTCATTTTCCTTTGTACTTATGATATACTTTATATAATAGGACTTATATCTATCATTTTTTCCTTATATATAGATCTTCAATTTAATAATACTTGTCTTTTAATTTTTCTTTGTCCTTATGATATGATTTATATCATAATGTCTTTCGTCAAACCCTTTTTTCCGATCCCTTATCCCTAGTCTTGTCGCACATGTGTTCGTCGGCCCCTTTGTGTTATTAAACTTTCACCTAACTTTTAGCTTTCTTTTGGTGGGGGCCTTGGCACTTGAGCTCCTCACCCAAAAGCCCTCATACAATAATATTTAAAATCGCAAAATGCTTAGGGGCATATAGGAGGAACATTACACTTACGTAGTTCATTACTTGTGATGGGATCGGATGTAAAGTGTGTTGACAGCCTTGATCATTGATAACCTGCTGCTAGTTATTACGTTCCTCATCGACTTGGTTTTATAACTTGGTAAGTGCTTTTATTGTCAATTTAGCTATTACGGCTAAATTTCCTGTACATTAATTATTCTTCATTATGGTTTTGAATTTGTCATTCTATATGTCATTAATATTTTTCGTGCTATGTATATTTTTACTATACTTTTTAACATCTCTTATGCTCTTGATTTGTCAAGTTATTATGTTGGTTTGAAGGGCAGACCTTCGGATTTTTATAGTCATAGCGGTTATCATGGCATACTTTGTATGCCATGGTGCTTAAGCCTAAACACCTTGTTACTAAGTTAATTAAAAACCTAAGCTCTAAACCTATGGACTAAACATTATCTACATACCTAAGCAAGGGTTCTTAGACTTTGGACTAGTGCAACCTATGACTAAGTAATATTGTAATACTATCATAATGCAAGATTTTTCATATGTTAACGTTGATGTTAGATTTTTGGGTGACATGATATATGGTATAAACCATACATTTCTAGGGTTTAAGCGTTGGTACGGAGGGTGGTATTAAACGATACCTTGTAAAAAGCCTTAACTATGTGAGTGGGTTTGATAAATCGTTAATGGATTCCAACCTGGTGCATTTAATGCTCGTTGAAAAGTGTGATAGCCTTCCCTTAGGCCTGATGCACGATGGATGTGCATTGTATTGTCATTTGGGGTTTAATCGTTTTGACTCTATGCATAGGGATGGCCATGGAGGTGACCTCCAGATTGTGAGGTATTCCTGCATGAATTTATAAGCCTGCACATTGTTTGGTTTATAGTTTGAAAGGATGGCATACTCCTCATCCCCATTTTGTTTTTTTTCTTCCAGGTGCCGAAATGAATGGAGGGGCTGCATGGATACAACACTGTTGGCTCCAAGTGTTACATTCATGGCCATGGTAAGCCTGCTAATCAAGCTTATGCTTGTCACCCTTCAATCCTGTGGGTAGAGCTACATTTCGACTGGTTCTTTTGTTGGGGTTTGATGCTATAGCAAAATCGATTTTGCCTTCGGGATTATTAATACATACTTGGTTATTTTTAGTGTTGGGGCATTATTCCATGATTTAATTTCTAGGCCATTCGACAATTTGTGATCACATTTTGGTTATCTAAATCATTAATGTTTTGGTTTTGGGCTTTTATAGCCATGGTCTGCACCATTGCTTGCCATGGTGCCATATCCCATTGGCATGCTTATGTAAAACCTTGTCCTCGGTCTTTAATGGTGTCTGTTTATATAAATTGGGATCTATGTGTAAATATATATATGTATTGGTTTTATAAAATGTAATGGTTAACTTGTTATATGGCGTATGGGATTTCCTTCTACATTTTTTATTTAGCTCTTTATTTTAATGGTGTTGGGGTTTTGAAAGAAGAAGCATTCACCTAATCAATTACTCTGTGGGTAAAGCCATTAATTGGACACCATGGGAAAGGACATGTTGTAAATGGCATGAGCCTCTCCCACAGTGCTGTGATAGCTTGTATTTAAATTGTCTATGGTATTCAGTTCTTTGTAAAATGGTTTATGCAAAACGATTGCATTGGAAACCATGTTGGCCAATGCTTACAGTAGGGTATATCTTAATGGGCTTTGTATTAAAAATATTTAATGGCTGAGACCGTGTTGTAGCTAGTCTTATGACCTCTCTGCTAGCATAGGCATTTTTTATTATATGGCAATTGGTGCGAAACGTGGTGTGTGTAGAGATATAAACAATGGACTTATAAAAAGGATTGATTCTTGTTCAAATCATTATGTCAATGGCTTTTAAATTATTTTGTGACTGAGCTGTAAGGTTATACGATTTGGAATTCTTTTAACTATATTATATTGTGGTTATTATTAGTGTTTTTTCCTTGGGTATTGGACATCCATGGGATTCGATTTCGCGACCTTTGTTCACAATGGGGTTTTAAAAGTAATGTAATGAATGTATTTTGATAAATAAAACAAGCTAGGCTCACATGCCCACAGGATTTGATTCATGTTACTGGTTGCAATATATGAATTTATGATATGATTTGATGTTTGTTTTACTATGATAGCTTATACTGTATAAGATATATTACTTTAATTTGACTAAGGTAAATGCTGTTGAGCTATGTAATTTTAGTTATGGTTATGTATAGATATAAAAGTTAGGACCGTGGATTTTGTTATATGAATTATGATCAGATAATTGCAAAGGACCACATGAATGGTCATGATGCCTCCTCTGATTATTTATAAAGTTGTTTCATATATGTGGAGTGTTTTTAATGTGATTTGTAATATGGATATAGACCTTGAAAGGTCTTAGATGAGTTAATAAATTTTAGAATTTAAATGTATATATAGTTTCCATCTATGCCTATACCTGATAGTACTGTTTATATGTATATATAGTTATCTTATAAAAATAGTTATGGTTGTAAGTAATGCCCTAGGGTAACTATATAGTATATTTATTTATTTAAACTTACTCCTATGATTAAATCTACTATAACCTGAAAAATGTCTCTACTGACAAATGTAATATGTCAATAGAGATTTAAATAATAGATGAACAATAGAATAGCAGGTCTAGACTTACCTAGTTTACAATATTAATTTCTGAATATTAAAAAAATACAAAAGGCAAACTTTAAAAATGGAAACCTAGCTGTATACAGCCTATGATAATATTTACCATCCTAGGAATATTGCAGAGAAATAAAGACCCTAGCGGAATCTAGGCAGAACATTAATTATCTAGGGTTAGTAAAATATAATAAAGATTTTACATAAAGCAACCAGCATTTACCCTAGAAATTGACTTTGACATACCAAGAACTCGTACCTATAATTTATCTTCCTAAAGCTCCTTTAATGGCTGAACCTGAACACTTTTTAAATAACCAGCATTATCAATTTAAGACAGATCTGACCTCTGATTTTTTATGAGCAAATCACTTGGGAACTATCACGTTCCTCCCAACCATGACCCGAAACTATTCCTGGTTCTAATCTGGATCCCCCCCGAGCTGGAATCCAACATGCAAGTAGCTTAGAGCTCCTAAGGTAGGGTTTCCTAACTGGTGTTCAGTTCTGAATCACTCATCTTTTCCTTGCAGGAAAAGTTCTCCAAGAAAACACTTGAGAGAAAAAATAAGTAGAATAATAATTCTCCTCCTAGACATCAGAACCCCCCATCCTTTGCTTGGCTTGAGTCTTTATAGGCATACTTTTCAGTCAAAGGGGTAGTTAAATCAAGAAATCCTTGATTTCTTGTTTTAAACCTTTTTAATTTACTAGGGTAATTTTCAAATCTTAACCTAGTAACTATTAACTAGTTCCTAGTAAGTCTTTCATAGATATTTCACTATTTATTAATTCAATAATAATAAATAATAACTATTGGAGCTTCTCTTCTTTCTTTATTCAATTATAAACTCTTTATACATACAATGTATAAAATACATAGTATTAAAATACTTGTTAACATTTTTCTTCGGGCATCATGTGTCATGATCCCTAGACTTAACAACACTTCTTTATGGAGGTCAAGTAGATAGATGGCTTAGCTCTACTATGCTAGGCAACTCTAAACATCCTTGCATGTTGGATTTCCCTCGTATAAAGTGGTAGCTCTTCAGTACTTGATGAGAATACAGAATTTTGAAATTTCATTTAATCACTTATAAATAAGTATGATGAGATCAATATTTTTCTTGAGTCATTTTCACTCGAAAGTTATTAAATTATTTTTAGCAACCCCTAGTGCTTACTAAAGCCCATACTCAATGCTTATATAAGGGCATTACAAACATAGTGCAATTCCAGAGTTTTCGCTCAACACTAAATGCTAGGATGTACTTGTACGATACACCTAAGGATACAATGGCCAAAGATCCGATGCTCTAGAGCTTATGCTCAACATAAACATGGAGTTCTCCATATCTTATGCCCAACATTTCCAATTATATTTTCATGTGTTCCAGAGCTTTAAGCTCAACACAAATGTAAGTACTCATGTGCTCCAGAGCCTCTCTCTAAACACAAAACATCTCATCAATCATGTGCTTCGGGGTCCACACCCAACACAAGCATTTCATCAATCATGTGCTTCAGGGTCCACGCCCAACACAACCATCATATATATCCATATGTATCATCAACAATTGACTTACGCCCAATATACAAAACAAATCATCATGTTCATATGCACTGAGGTATTTGACCCAATGTAAAATAAAACATCAATAAATCATCACGATTAATAGGCTCATGCCTATAAATGGTAGGTCCAAAATTCAGGATATTACACATTCATAGACACATACTGGTTGTACATTCTCTTGCACTCCACACAATTTTTGAAGGTGACTCCACTAGGAAATACTAGCTTCCAGAAGAACCCACATGAGGAGAAATCCTGATGCAATATCCTTCCAAATAATATTTGATCCAGAAAGTTTGATCTGGAGGACCAACAGGATGCAAGGTTTAGCCTTAAATATTTCCTTCCCTACTGAAGGTATTATTTTTTTTAGTGATATATCTTAACATTGTCATTAGGAGTTTGGACTAGCCTTCCCTAGAAGTAAATTTGAGTATAGCATCTCTAACTTTGTTTCTAGTACCTCTGCATTTGATTTTTCCCACATTTCCTGGTCACCCTTGACCTCAAATCCTCTAGGAATATATTTCCAACACCACCCGTAGCCAGAGTGCCCTACACTTATTATTGATTCAAACCTACAAAATTCCACTATCATAAGGCAATTTGTTGCCTCATATCTATCTCCCACTACTCCCAAGAAGAAGCACCATTCATCTTCCAGTTTCGTAGCCCCCTATATTCCTCACAACTTACCAATTTATTTTCCACCAGTCTTAATCTTTGCCATAAACCCTATTATACCTCCAAGGATGGAAATAGATTTTCTCCTCTTCATATTCCAACCTCTCTTCATGACCTCCATCTGGGAGGTCATGAAGAGTGACTTGTAATTGAGTCTCCTTTTGTACCTAACCCAAAGGGTAAGGCTTCACACGAGGTTTAGTGTTTAATCCGAAATTGTTAACAATGTTTCTAAAATCAAAATAATTTAGGACCCACTATCAAACAAAGTATCTACCTTTGTATGAACCACTATCAACCTTATATGAAAAATCTTATTGACTTTCTTCTCATCGTTTTCAAACTTAGGAGATTGAATAGAAGAACTTGAGCTAAAAGACGTTATACCTTTTCTTCCCATTGGAGTCATCTTTTTTACCCTAATCAAGACATGTAGGATTCTCTACTATTTTTTTATTGTAGCTATATATTCTTATGCTCCTCTTTTCCTTTTGATTTATTTTCAAAATTAGGTGGCGTCTTATACACATTCTCCATACCATGTTTTACTTTGCTAGCTTCAAGCTGAGTAGCATAAGCTCTCTCGACTCGGATCCTTGGCCATTGTATCCCTAGGCATATCGTACAAGTACATCCTAGCATTTAGTGTTGAGCGAGAGCTCTCGAATTGCACTATGTTTGTAACTCCCTGTTATAAGCATTGAGTATGGGCTGTGGTAAGCGCTAGGGGTTACTAAAAAGATTAAAATAACATATTAGTGAAAACAACTCAAGAATAAAATTGATCTCATTATACTTATTTTTAAGAAATTAAATGAAATTTTGAATTTATGTATTCTCATCAAGTACTAAAGAACTACCACATTATATGAGGGAAATCCAACATGCACGGATGTTTAGAGTTTCCTATGCTAGTAGACCTAAGCCATCTATCTACTCAAGCTTCATAAAGAAGTGTCCTTAAGTCTAGGGATCATGATACATGATGCCCGAAGACAAATGTTAACAAGTATTTTCATACTATGTATTTTATACATAGTATGTATGAAGAATTAATTATGATTGAATAAAGAAAGAAGAAAATCTCCACCAATTATTATTTATTATTAAAGGATTAATAAATAGTGAAATATCCATGAAAGACTAACTAGGAACTAGTTTAAAGTTCCTAGGTTAAGAATAGAAAATTACCTGAGTAAATTAAAAAGGGTTAAATCAAGAAATCAAGGATTTCTTGATTTAACTACTCCTTTGACTAAAAAGTCTATCTATAAAGCCTCAAGCCAAGAAAAGGCTTGGGGTTCTGATTTTTATCTAGGAGAATTATTATTCTGCCCGTTTTTGGCTCTCAAGTTTTTTCTTGGAGAACTTTTCCTACAAGGAAAAGAGGATTGATTCAAAACCGATTTCCAGTTAGGAAACCCTTCCTTAGGAGCTCTAAGGTACTTGGATGTTTGATTCCAGCTCGGCGGGATACGAATTAGAACCAGGAATGGTTTCAGGTCATGGTTGGGAGGAACGTGGTAGTTCCCAAGTGATTTGGTCATAAAAATCATAGGTGAGATCTGTCTTAAATTGATAATGATTGTTATGTAAAAGTGTGTAGGTTCTGCCATTAAAGGAGCTTCACGAAGATAAATTACAGGTATCAGTTCTTAGTATGTCAAAGTTCATTTCTAGGGTAAATGTTGGCTGCTTTATGTAAACGCTTTTATATATATTATTAACCCTGGTATTGATTAGTTCTATCCATATCTCCAAGTGTTACATTTCTTAAAATCTAACCCTAGAGTGTCTATGCTATCTTTTAGATTATATAATGAATATATGTTAGATGAATGTTTTCCAAGGAATTTACTAACCCTATGTAATTGATGTTTAGTCTAGATTCTGCTAGGGTTTGATGTTCTCCCTAGATTTTGTATTCATTTCCATATTTAGAAATCAATATGGAAAACTAGGTA
>LPNX010887227.1:199449-217508 GCA_001517045.1 Pseudotsuga menziesii | reverse complement strand
TATAAATAATGAGAGGAGGCATCATGACCATCCATGTGGTCCTTTACATTTCTTTGATCATAATTCATAAACAAAATTATATAACTGCAAACAAAATTACATAACTCAATAGACATTGTTAACGACCCTACCTAGCAGAGGCTTGAAGGGATCTTATTGAAGAAGAGATAATGGTCGTTTGTAGGACTTTGGTTAAAATTTTATGGTATGGAAGTATGACAAAGGGCGAGTAAGCAATGAGTTATCAAAGGGATCTAATAGTACAAAACGAGGAGATGGAGATCGGTGGTTTATAATGTGCCCGCTTTATAAAAGATGCAAGAAAGATAAGAATGTAGGGTGTGTTCGATAAGACGTGAAAATCAACGGTCGGTGATATAGCTTGAAGAAATCTATGGTCCTTGTGAACTACGCCTTGTGAACCTGCACGTTTGATAAGACGAGGATGCTCGGCGGAATTGGGTACATGTCGCTTGATTCGATGGCTAGGAAATAA
The DNA here is from genome assembly GCA_001517045.1 of Pseudotsuga menziesii. NCBI lineage: Eukaryota > Viridiplantae > Streptophyta > Pinopsida > Pinales > Pinaceae > Pseudotsuga > Pseudotsuga menziesii. The sequence continues at coordinate 217,012 of LPNX010887227.1, read as the reverse complement.
AGGTAACATAGATCGACGGTCATTGATGGATCCGGAGCAGGAAGTTGCGCGGTAGTTGGAAGTAAAAGGTGGTAGCGGAATGGAAACCATGGTACATGTGGTCTGTTGTGGTGCATTCCGGAGGCAAAAGCGGTTTGGTCCTCCGGAGTGGGGTCCTATATAAACAAAGTTGACTTCTACAAGGATTATTTTATTGGCGCTGGATGAATGAAAAAGACATGCATGCTCGTCAACCTCTAACAATCGATTTAGAACACATGTAGCCACAGTAACATGCAGTCACAGTAATAGGTAAGGCTCAAGCGCCCAAAATTCATCCATCTAATTACCATTATTGACTGAATTATGGAACAAGGAAAAGATTTGCAAGGGTTTAGTCGTATTTTGGATGAGAGAGAACACTATCTGGTGGATAGGGACATAGGACTGTGTGACCGTTTGTTGTCTGTAGGAAGTGTATCAGTCAGCAAAGAGATCTTGTGGAAGTATAATTCGTAGGGTAATGATACCCTAAATGCTTGCAAATCATTTTTATATTATTTTTCTATCAGTATAATTCGTAGGGTAATGATACCCTAAATGCTTGCAAATCATTTTTATATTATTTTGCTATCGAACAGACCCTGCATTTTCCTAAATTTGCAGAGTGATGCGCAGTTAATTATTCCTCTTCTCAGAGAGTTATTGTCAGTTAGTCTACATCTAGGATACTCTGTAAAATTGATGTCAATGTTATCCGTGAAAACCTAAACTTGCATGACAACTACCCTGATTGTCATGAACCTGTAAATGAGTCAATTCTTACTAAATTGTACAAAAATTGCGGAACCGAAGCCCGTTGCAAATTCCTGTCCAGTATCTTGAACGAGGGTCAGTCATTAGATGGTATTTTCGCTCCATACCATGTTTGTATTTTCAGAGATGAAGTTCAGTTAGTGGTGTCCTTAGTTTGTCAAGTCTTGGGTTTAGATGATGATTGTCACGTAAATGAAGTCATTCTAGGTTTTCTATTAAAAATAAGTTCATTGAGTCCTAAGTCTCAGTCAGTTCATGTATTCAGTCTTGATGAATACTTGGCAGAAGCGATACATATTCAATTGAGTGAATTCCCAAAGGTCATATTTTTCAAGATTCAGACCCATTTACTAAACATGTTGTTGTGTTTGAATGTCACCAGACTGCAGTTTTTAAGCACCATGTTTTCTTCAGATTTGCCCAAGCAAATCAAGGTGTTTGAATTTGCCAATTCAATCATGTCAGAAATTTACAAGATGTTATTTGATGAAGTGTTACCCTGGGTATTAGAAGAGATGAAATGCATGATGCAATCCTCACCTTAATATCGAGTAATAGATTGGTTTATGTATTAGCATTCCACTGTTTTGAGCGTATATGGATTTACTAGAGAACCATATAAGTTACCTGCTTTACTCACTTCCAGAGTTTTTGCATTAGTGTTTATGAGGCAGAGATTGCACTCAGAGGAAGAACATTTTGGGGCCTTTAAGAAATCTTCAAATATCAAATTCCCCCTCAAAGTTGGCTCTTTTATTTTCAAAAATAAAGGTGCCCTAGTGTTTATAGAAAAATTGTTGGGAAGCATGGAGTTTCAAAAATAACCAAGGGTAAATTATGATCCCCATCATATAATTTACCTAAGAAAGAAAGCAAACAAAAACAAGCCATTTGACCACCAGGTCGTTGAATGCCTGAGCGAGACAGCCAATTTGTTTCATTTTATGGAAAGTCCAAGATTTGATGAAGGTGCAAGTATTGTACCAGTTGCAGTATCTCAGGTGACAGAGGGTCCTACTATCTTGGTTAAAAGGAGTCTTTCTGAAATTGAAATCATGGAAGTGGATGATGATGATTCAAATAAAAAAACTAGGTTGTTTCAAGATGATAAAACTTTAAGTGATGTTATTTCTGATGATTTAAAAAGAGTTGCGTTGGTCCCTACAAAATCTATACAGGTGAATCAGTTTTCTTTTAAATATGTAAATAATTCAGAATTAGGCTCAGTTTTCAAGTCCAAAGACGAGCTTAAGGCCAGTTATGTGGAGAAATGAAAACAATCCCTAGAAGAGACAAGGAATTTACTCCCACGGGTAAGGAGTTTAAATCATCCAAAAACCTCCTTGTTTTCTACCAAGGACATAGAAAGAAACACCTTTAAATTGGCCATGGTGAATGATAAGAAGGTGTCAGAAATGGAAGTAAAGTTAGACAACATTAGTGTACTTGACAAAATACAGCTACATAAGCAAACAAGTGACATCATTTATTTAGACCTATTGCAAGCTATGATGAGAATCAATAAGTTACAAATTTTAGTAGACAAGTTAGAGGTTCAGTTGAAACATGAGAAAGTTGAAAATAAGACCAATTCCATTCAAATTAAAAAGTTGCAATCAGACGTCATCAGTTCAGGAAGTGAAAAAGGTAACACCCAAGCAATCAAAAGACTGTTGGAAGAAAAGGACAACACCCTCCAGGTCTTGAAAAAAAGGTTGAAGATCCCAAGCACATAGCATGTTCAATCATCCGAATTATTGACATTACAAGAAGAGAAGGATAAAATGCACCAAGAGATGATGGAGCATAAAGGAAAAGCCATCAAATTACAAGAAGAAAAGCACAAATGGGAAACAGAGGAGGATGAGCTAGTAGCACAAATCTCCCTGCTGAAAAATGACCAGAATGAAGAAAAAGAGATCATGGAGGAATTGATGAGTTAGACTCCCACTGATGAGGACCTGTCCATTGTAAATATTGAGAAACCATTAAATGATTTTTCTGCAAATGACTTGTTAGTACCCATGTCCCAGGTCAGCCTAAAGGATGAAGAAATTAAAGAATTAAAGGTGGAAAATGAGAAGATAGTGTTTGAGTTAGCCAAGGTAAAGGTACCAAAACTTGCATGATATAGGAGTAAAGGACAGAATAGCATTGGTACTGTGGGTGAAAAGGTTTATCCATAAACACCATCTGATGAAAGCAGTACAGGACAAAGCTGACGAAATGGTCTCACAGGTTAATGATTTCAAACCATCTTTCAAAGAATTGTTTGAGGACGGCCTTCCTTCCTTTTGGGATGATGGGGGACGAATGCTTTCTCAGGAACACTTTTACAACCTATTGGTACAAAGCCGCATGGATCATTCCAAATTAAATGATCTAGAAAAAGGGCTGACAGGGAAGGTCATCGTGGATAAGCTGACAGAGGATTTCAAGATATTACAGAAGTTTCTGATCATCAGGGGTGGATTACCTAAGGTGTCATATGAAGCTTACATGGAGCTGGAGGCGTCAATTCGAGAGATGATGGAATATGATATTCCAAGCGTGGAGCAATGGAGAGCAATAGAGAGATTCGAGAAAATGAAGTATATACTTCATTCATGAAGACAGGTGTTGAGCATTGAGGAGTTGCTCGAACGAGGCCATGTTATCAAGTTGATTTTAACTGAATGATTTGTTAGGATCAAAGCTAGTAGTTTATTCCTAGGAGTTAGGAATACAGTTACAAGACTTTGATTAATCCGATCATTCAGTTATGAATCTTCTTGGAAGATGAATCAATTTATGTATATAATTGCATTTATTTTATTTGATGGGGGTTGGAACCCATATGGTTGTTGAATGATTTTGAAGACATATATTTTTTGAATAACAGAGCGAATGCATAAGAATTATCAGAGATTCATGTGTCATTTATATTACAGTCCGTATTTCTTTCCTTATGTGATTGTGTTTTCTAGTGTAACACTCCATTCTGTTTTCTTCATTTCTGAAACACAGTGTTGAATGATTAGAATTGATAATGTTTATGCTCTGATCATCATTTCAGATATTTTATACATTATTCTACTAAATTTAATATAGAACTAATCTTTGATGCTCTGTATTAATGGGTTGTTCATTGTCTCTTCTGTTTCATCTGAACTAAATGAATGACTGTGACGAAATGGTTATCTTGCCTTTGATAAATCTCATGTATATGTCTTTGTGATATCTTTGTATGTATGCGACTCCATTTCCCAATGGTTATGTGTTGTTTCAACCATCTATACAAATCTTTGAGTGTTGGTTTATATCTGGTCTTGTTAAATCTGTATTGAGAGATCCCTCTCTTGAAGTAAAACCAGTTTCTTTCTAAAGTGGTTTTGCTGTTACCTTTGGGATTTACCTTTACAACATGGGTACATTCTGAGTGCTAACAAATTGGCACCCGGTTGCCGAGGATGAAAGTGCATATCTACCCTGGGGAAACGACAGAGTTTGAAGAAAGATTTCTGTGGGAAAACAGGATTCATTTTATCAAGTAGAAAGGGTTGTATATTTTCCCTAGCGACTCCATTGTGAAACTTTTTCAAAACTTAAGGAGGCATTCTGGCTTCGAGAAGACACACACTATTTAACTCTGATACTGAAGTCTTGAAAAGTTTTGAAGACCCAGAAAAGTTATTAAAAGAAAAAATAAAGAAAAGTTAGGTTTTCCTTTGTTTGGTGCATCATCATCTCAAGATTCTCATATTGATCTAGAATGGGAATTTAATACTGGAAAGAGTCTGTTGAGAACTAAATCTGAGTCTGATCTTAAGAATACTGAGTTTAATCCTCGTAGGTTAGATTCTTATTTCTTGGATTCCCTCTCAAGAGATTTAAAACAAAATATGAAAATTGAAACATTTACCTCTCAAAATACTCAAATCTCTTCAGCTCCTATGAATCCACCTAGACCAATGGCAGCCAAATTTGCTCCCTTGCATTTGCCTGCTTTATTACATGATCTTCCTCAAAATTATTCCCAAAGAATATCTTTATTTGATGGAGAAGGAGACATAACCGCAAAACAACATGTTGCCAAGTTTGAAGATTTCATTGACTTAGAAGAAGTTGATTATCCAGATGTTAAAATGCGGTTATTTGCCCAAAGTTTGTTAGGTGAGGCAAAGAAATGGTTTAAAGATTTGCCAAATGGGTCTATAATGAATTTTCAGAATTTCCAAAATGCATTTCTAGATAGGTGGGATGATAAATAGAACCCTTTGCAGCTCTAATATCAGTATAACAGTCTCAAAAAAGGAGGTTTTGAATCTATCCATGAATTTTCTAGCAAGTTCATGAGGGTTTATAATTCCATTCCGAAGGATATAAAACCTTCTACGGCCGCAACCAAATTACACTATGCTGGAGCTTTTGAGAATGATTTTTCATTTTCATCAAGGGAGAGAAAATCAGAAACTCTTGCTGCCATGTTTACAAATGCTTTAGAAGTAGAAGCAAATATGATGGCAAGTGGAAAGATGAAACATAGAGATATTGATAGGAGGAAAGAGGAAGAAAATTTTCCTTTTGCTTCTGCTTCTTCTTCTACTAATGATATCAAATTTGAAATGATGTTGAAAACCATGGAAAATTTGATGGATAGATTAACTATGGATAATAAGGGGTTCAAAAGAGAACAAGCTGATCCTCAAATTAGGAATCCTAATTTCAGAAGACCGAATCCTCTTGTTCCTCTCCAAAACCGACAGAGAGACCTGAGAAATCCAAGAAATCAGGAGGAACATCAAATCCATGCACCATTTCCTGAAAATTATGTCACTAATGAAGAAGATCCCACTGAAAATGAGATTCATCTTTTTGGAGAGCAGGATTCAGACATATATCTTACTAAAGAAGAACATAACATGTTCGAACAAGAAGGAGGAGATGAAGAATTTGGAAAAGAGACAGAGCAATATCAAAGGGGTTATTTACATGCTATGGATGATGTACAGAGGAAAATCAAATTGAGAAATAGGGAAGTCCTCATAAATAAAGGGAAGGAAAACCCAAATCAGCCTTCCACTAGTTCTTTGAATGTAGAAAGGGGAAAAGAACGACAAAAAGAATCTTTTGTAAATAAAGAGGTTGAAAATGATGTACAAAGAGATAAAATAATGAAGCAGGTGGCTCCAGTCGATGTGGAAAGAATTGGTTCTAGCTTTAATTTACAAAATGAACATTTAAAGCTAAAAATCTCTATTCCATTTAATGAGTTATTGAGAAACACCGAATACAGAAATACTATCACAAAAATGGTCAAAAGTCAAGGGGAATGGAAACCTGACATTATAGAGTTTAACGATGATAATCCTGCTATTTCGTTTGGGTCAAAGGTTGAAAATTTAGAAAGTGAAGAAGTCCCTCCTTTCTATTTGAGTTTAAATGTGCATGATAAGGTGGTCCACAATGCTATGATAGACTCAGGAGCATCACATAACCTAATGCCAAAAGGAGTGGTAGAGAGTTTGGGATTGGAAGTAACAAGACCTTATAAATATTTGTACTCATTTGATTCTAAAAGAGTAAAATGCCTTGGTTTGATTAAAGATATGGTGGTAAACCTAAATAAATTACCATCTAAAACTATAGTCATGGTTGTGGTAGTGGCAGATATTCCACCTAAGTTCGGGGTACTGTTGTCAAGATCTTGGATTTCCAAGTTGAAAGGTAGTTTACATATGGATATGTCATATGCTACAATTCATGTTCGAGATGGGAGCAAAAGATTATATAGTGAAAAAAAAACTCCTTATGTACTAAGCAGTCAAGATAAACTCGAGATTCACCACATATATGCTATTGATACTGATTTGGGGTCTTCTATTTTCTTTAATGATGTTGTCCCACATGATTTAGAAGAGGCATTGCAGAAGAAGTCTAAGAAAAATAAGGAAGAGGAAGTGATGGAACAAGATGCTTTGGAGGCTAAACAAAAAAGGGAAGGCTAGTGGATTATGTACTTTGATGCATCTGCTACAAAAATAGGTGCCAGAGCCGGTGTGTATATAATTTATCCTATTCCGGATTTCAAAGATTTATCATATAAATTAAAATTTGAATGCACAAATAATGTGGCAGAATATGAAGCTTTATTACTGGGATTGCATGCTTTGAAATATTTGGGAGCTCAAAGAATAAGGGTCTTAGGAGATTCAGAGTTGGTGATAAATCAAGTAATTGAGAGCTATCAGACTAGGAATCCTCGGATGAGGGCTTATAGAAATGAAGTATGGGATATGTTTGGTAACTTCTTTACAGAGCATACCATTCAGGTAGTTCCCAGACATGAAAATTTGGTAGCTGATTCTTTAGCTATAGCCGCTGGAAAATTTGAAACCCCTGTTGCTGGTCATAGGGAATACCATGTGGAAATTGTGAATAGATCATCTATTCCTGATAATTCTAAATATTGGCAGGTGTTCGAATACGACATGAAATCAAAAGGTTCCTAGAACTCTCAGGAGAATTTGTGAATACTCCTATTGACATCGAAAATGACAATGACGAGAGTATTCAAGATGATGGAGAGCTTGAGAAAGAACGGAATGGTGCAAAAAAGTTAAAGGTAACCCTAGGAGGTAAGGATATTATCCAATTAAAAAATAATTTCATACCAAGAGGTCTAATTCCTTTGGAAATTTTTTTTTATCAGAATGATGTTGCTAAAAATCCAAAAGTAAAGCCTGTTGAGAATGCTGTTGAAGATAGGAATATTGGCACTAAAGAGAATCCTAAGATTATAAAATTATATAAGAAATTTCCTGAAAGAGAAAAGGAAGAATATGTGAAATTAATGAAAAAATACGCTGATGTATTTGCTTGGAGTTATGAAGATTTTAAGGAGTATGATACATCTATCATACAGCATACTATTCCTGTAAAGCCTAGAGAGAAACCTTTCAAGTAGAAGCTCAGAAGGATAAACTCTAAGTTTCTTCCTATTATTGAGAAAGAAATTAAAAAGTTATTTGATGCCAAGATCATTGTCTCTCTAAGGTTTTCAAAGTGGGTTGCAAACCTAGTTCCTGTTAGAAAAAAGAACGGAGAAATAAGGCTGTGTATAGATTTCTGGAACTTGAATAAAGTTTTTATGAAAGATAGCTATCCTCTACCAAAGATGGACCATATATTGCAGAAAGTAGTTGGAGTTGAAAGAATTTCAATGTTGGATGGTTTTTTTGGCTATAACCAGATCAAAGTATTACCTGAAGATCAAGAAAAAACTGCCTTTACTACACCTTGGGGCACTTTTATGTATGCAAAGATGACTTTTGGCTTAATGAATGCAGGAGCTACTTTTTAGCGAGCTATGGACATTGCTTTTGCAAGGGAAATTGGGAATTTTGTAGTGATCTACATGGATGATATCACTGTCTATTCAAAATCTGACAGAGAACATCTGCATCATTTAGAGAAAGTTTTCATGAAGTGTAGGAAGTTTGGTATATCGTTGAATCCAAAGAAGTCCAATTTTGCATTGGAAGAAGGAAAGTTGTTGGGCCATATAATATCAAAAGATGGAATAAAAATTGATCCTGAAAGGGTGAGTGCAATTTTGAAAGTAGGTGAACCCAGGATTAAAAAAGAGATACAATCATTCTTGGGGGAGGTAAATTTTTTAAGAAGGTTTGTGCCAACTTTTGCTGAGATCTTACTGAATATCACAAATATGTTGAAGAAGGGCCATGAGATAAAATCGAATGCAGAAGCTAGAAAGTCTTTTTGGGAAATCAAGAAAGCAATATCAGAGGCCCCTGTGTTGGTAAGTCCATATTTTACCAAAGATTTCTCAGTATTTTCATACGCTTCAGAATATACGATAGTAGTAGTTTTATTACAGAAAAATGATGATAATTTGGAACAGCCCATAGCAATTTTTAGCAAAATGTTGAGGGATGGAGAATTGAAATATGACATTATGGAGAAACAAGATTATGCCTTAGTTAAAGCATTGAAGGAGTTTAGAGTGTATATTCTGCATTCACATATAATTGCACATGTTCCAACTACTGCAGTAAAAGGGATTTTGACACAACCAGATCCAGAAGGTAGTAGAGCGAAATGGATTGCTACATTGCTGGAGTATGATATAGAAATAAAACCCACCAAGTTGGTTAAAGGACAAGGATTAGCTAAAATGATGGCTAATTCAAATTGTGAGGCTTTGCAAATCAATTTCCTATCTCACCAAGCTAATCAAATAGATACGGAAGTGGAAGTAATGGCTGATTTTGTGGCGTCTCCATGGTATTTTTATATTGTATATGTCCTTCGAAATTTACAAGCGCCTGAAGGATTGAGTAAGTCCAGGGTCCGGTCCATAAAATTGAAAGCTGCTAAATTTTGTATTTTAAATTAGTATTTTTATTGGAAGGACCCCAGAGGTGTGTTACTAAACTTTCTTTTAGAAAATGAAGCTCAGTATACAGTCAAATAATTTCATGAGGGGGATTGTGGAGGACATCATTCTTGGAAAGTGACTGCAAACAAAATTCTAAGAGCAGGCTATTACTGGCCTACACTATTTTCAGATGTGTATAAAGAAACCAGTAAGTGTCATCAATGCCAAATTTTCGATGGAAAGAGGAAAGTGCTTCCTCTCCCTTTAAATCCAATAATAGTAGAAGCTCCTTTCCAGCAGTGGGGTTTGGATTTTATTGGAAAAATAAACCCCAACTCATCGGGACAACACAAATGGATTCTGACAGCTACATATTATTTTACAAAATGGATTGAAGCTATCCCCACCAGAAGAGCCACTGAAACTGTAATCATGGATTTTCTTGAGGAAAATATATTGGCTCGATTCGGATGCCCCAGAAGAATAGTAACAGACAATGCAGCTGTGTTCAAATCCAAGAAAATGATTGATTTCTGTCACAAGTATCATATAAGCCTCAATCACTCAAATTCCTATTATCTGCAGGGAAATGGGTTAGCTGAATCTTCAAATAAAAGCTTAGTAAGGATCATCAGGAAGCTGTTGGAAGATAATAAAAGGTCCTGGCATACCAAGCTCAAGTACGCTCTATGGGCTAACAGAATTAGTACCAAAAGGTCAATCAGCATGTCTCTGTTCCAACTGGTGTATGGAACTGAAGTCATTTTTCCAGCTTCATTAGGCATTCGAGTTATGAGATATTTCCAAGATCGGCAATAAGAACCAAATCATATGAAAAGGAGGATAAATCAGATTATTGAGCTGGACAAGCGAAGGAATAAGGCTTATGACAAGGTACAATTACATCAAGAAAAAATGAAAACTACTTTTGACATAAGAATCAAATAAGAACAGTTTCAGATTGATGATTTGGTCTTGAATTGGGATGCTCCTAAAGAAGACAAACATGGGAAATTTGATCATATGTGGGTAGGTCCTTATGTTGTTGCTGGTTACAGAGGACAAAACACATTTATGCTAGAATATACAAATGGGGTTCCTCTGGATAGTAACCCTGTCAATGAAGGTATCTGAAACATTACCTGTCCTAAGAAAGAGGGTAAAATTTGTATTACAGCTTGTAAATACTTATTCTCTTTACAAATCAATGCGGATGGTAGGCCGAGTGTTTTTGAAGCCCGTGGTGAAGGCCCTAAGATTTAGGAAGCATGCCATTCTGTTCTTAAAAAAAAAACAATATGTCTACAAAAAACAAAAGATAAGTCTTCTAGAAGTCATTATGGAAAATTAAAGACAAGCACCTGGTGTAAGAGTTCTTTGATACCTCTCGAATAGGATATCATCACCAGATGGAGCCAGTTGTTAACGACCCTACATAGCAGAGGCTCAAAGGGATCTTATTGAAGAAGAGATAATGGTCATTTGTAGGACTTTGGTTAAAATTTTATGGTATGGAAGTATGACAAAGGGTGAGTAAGAGATGAGTTATCAAAGGGATATAACGGTACAAAACGAGGAGATGGAGATCGGCGGTTTATAATGTGCTTGCTTTATAAAAGATGCGAGAAAGATAAGAATGTAGGGGGTGTTCGATAAGACATGAAAATCAACGGTCGTCGATCTAGCTTGAAGAAATCTAATGTCCTTGTGAACTCCGCCTTGTGAACCTACACGTTTGATAAGACGAGGATGCTCGGAGGAATTGGGTATGTGTCGCTTGATCCGATGGCTGGGAAATAAAGGTAAGATAGATCGACGGTCGTTGATGGATCCGGAGCAGGAAGTTGCAAGGTAGTTTGAAGTAAAAGGTGGTAGTTGAATGGAAACCATGGTACACATGGTTTGTTGTTGTGCATTCCAGAGGAAAAAGTAGTTTGGTGGAAAACGCCGAAGGGGGGCCTCCAGAGTGGGGTCCTATATAAACAAAGTTGACTTGTACAAGGATTATTTTACTCGCAACGGACGAATGAAAAATACCTGCATGCTCGTCAACCTCTAACAGTAAATTTCGAACACACGCAGCCACAGTAACACGCAGTCACAGTAACAGGTAAGGCTCAAATGCCCAAAATTCATCCATATAATTACCATTATTGACTGAATTATGGACCAAGGAAAATATTTGCAAGGGTTTAATCGTATTTTGGATGATAAAGAAGACTATCTGGTGGATAGGGAAAGAGGAGTGTGTGACCCCTTCTTGTCCGTAGGAAGTGTATCAGTCAGCAAAGAGAGGTTGTGGCAGTATAATTCATAGGGTAATGATATCTTAAATGCCTGCAAAACATTTTTATATTATTTTGCTATCAAACAAACCCTGCATTTTCCTGAATTTGCAGAGTGTTGCGTAGTTAATTATTCCTCTTCTCAGAGAGTTATTGTTAGTCAGTCTACGTCTAGGATACTCTCTAAAATTGATGCCAATGTTATCTGTGAAAACCTAAACTTGCCTGACAACTACCCTGATTGTCGTGAACCTGTAAACAAGTCCATTCTTGCTAAATTGTACAAAAATTGCGGAACCAAAGCCCGTTGCAAATTCCTGTCTAGCATCTTCAACGAGGGTCAGCCATTAGATGGTCTTTTCCCACCATACCATGTTTGTATTTTCAGAGATGAAGTTTAGTTAGTGGTGTCCTTAGTTTGTCAAGTCTTGATTTTAGATGACGATTGTCGCGTAAATGAAGTCATCCTAGGTTTTCTATTAAAAATAAGTTCATGTATTCAGTCTTGATGAATACTTGGCAGAAGCAATACATCTTCAATTAAGTGAATTCCCAAAGGTCATATTTTTCAAGTTTCAGACTTGTTTACTGAACATGTTGTTGTGTTCGAATGTCACTGAACTGCAGTTTTTAAGCACCATGTTTTCTTCAGATTTTCCCAAGCAAATAAACATGTTTGCCAATTCAATCATGTTAGAAATTTACAATATGTTATTTGATGAAGTGTTACCTTGGCTATTAGAAGAGATGAAATGCATGATGCAATCCTCACCTGAAGATCGAGTCTGAGATTGGTTTCTGTATAAGGATTCCATTGTTTTCAGGGTATATGGATTTACTGGGGAACCATATAAGTTACCTTCTTTCCTCACTCCCATATTTTTTGCATTAGAGTTTATAAGGAAAATATTACACTCAGAGGAAGAACATTTTGGGGCTTTTAAGAAATCTTCAAATATCAAATTCCCCCTCAAAGTTGGTTCTTTTATTTTCAAAAATAAAGGTGCCCTAGTGTTTATAGAAAAATTGTTGGGAAGCATGGAATTTCAAAAAGAACCAAGGGTAAATTATGATCCCCATCATATAATTTTCCTGAGAAAACAGGCAAACAAAAACAAGCCATTTGACCACCAGGTCGTTGAACACCTGAGTGAGACAGCCAATTTGTTTTATTTTATGGAAAGTCCAAGATCTGATGAAGGTGCAAGTATTGTACTAGTTGCAGTATCTCAGGTGACAGAGGGTCCTAATATCTTGGTTAAAAGGAGTCTTTATGAAATTGAAATCATGGAAGTGGATGAGGATGATTCACATAAAAAAGCTAGGTTGTTTCAAGATGATAAAACTTTAAGTGATGTTATTTCTGATGATTTAAAAAGAGTTGCTTTGGTCCCTACAAAATCTGTACAGGTGAATCAGTTTCCTTTTAAAGATGTAAATAATTCAGAATTAGGCTCAGGTTTTAAGTCCAAAGAGGAGCTCAAGGCCAGTTATGTGGAGAAACAAAAATAGTCCCTAGAAGAGATAAGGAATTTACTCCCATGGGTAAGGAGTTTAAATAATCCAAAAACTTCCTTGTTTTCTACCAGGGACATAGAAAGAAACACCTTTAAATTGGCCATGGTGAATGATAAGAAGGTGTCAGAAATGGAAGTAAGGTTAGAAAAGATTAGTGTACCTAACAAAATACACCTACATAAGCAGACGAGTGACATCATTTATTCAGACCTATTGCAATCTATGATGAGAATCAATAAGTTACAAATTTTAGTAGACAAGTTAGAGGTTCAGTTGCAACATGAAAGTTGAAAATAAGGCCAATTCCATTCAAATTAAAAAGTTGCAATCAGACGTCAACAGTTCAGGAACTGAAAAAGATAACACCCAAGCAATCAAAATACTGTTGGAAGAAAAGGACAACACCCTCCAGGTTTTGAAGAAAAGGTTGAATATCCCAAGCACAGAGCATGTTCAATCATCCAAATTATTTACATTACAAGAAGAAAAGCATAAAATCCATGAGGAGATGATCGAGCATAAAGGAAAAGCCATCAAATTACAAGAAGAAAATGACATATGGGAAATAGAGCAGGATGAGCTAGTAGCACAAATCTCCCTGCTGAAAAAGGACCAAAATGAAGAAAAAGAGATCATGGAGGAATTGAAGAGTCAGACTCCCAGTTATGAGGACCTATCTATTGTAAATATTGAGAAACCATTAAATGATTTTTCTGTAGATGACTTGTTAGTACCCATGTCCTAGGTAAGACTAAAGGTGGAAAATGAGAAGATCAAGTTTGAGTTAGCCAAGGTAACAGAAAATAAAAATAAAATATTGCAAGACAGAAATCAGCTACAAAAGAAATTCAATGAATTGAAAGAGAGAAACACAGGAAAGGGTCCTTTGCAAGGAGCAAAGCACATAGTTTGGGATACCTTATCTGTAGAAATCACTAAATTCAGGCACTATTTGAACTTTATTGATGATCAAAGCATATTGATCAATTTGGCCAATCAAAGGCTGAAGTTAGTAAATGGAACTATGGATAGAAAACACCTTGCCACAACCCAGAATGCATTAAATTTTTTAAATTCATTGACGTACCAAAAGTTGCATGATATAGGAGTAAATGACAAAATAGCATTGGTACTGTGGGCGAAAAGGTTTATCCATAAACACCATCTAATGAAAGCAATACAGGACAAAGCTAATGAAATGGTCTCACAGGTTAATGATTTCAAATAGGCTTTCAAAGAATTGTTTGAGAACAACCTTCCTTCCTTTTGGGATGATGAGGGACGAATGCTTTCTCGGGAACACTATCACAACCTATTGGTACAAAGCCACAAGGATCATTCCAAATTCAATGATCTGGAAAAAGGGCTGACAGGGAAGGTCATCATGGATAAGCTGACAGAGGATTTCGAGATATTACAAAATTTCCTGATCATCAGGGGTGGATTGCCTAAGGTTTCATATGAAGCTTACATGGAGCTGGAGGTGTCAATTTGAGAGACGATGGAATATGATATTCCAAGCGCGGAGCAATGGACAGCAATAGAGAGATTTAGGAAAACAAAGTATATACTTCATTCATGAAGACAGGTGTTGCGCGCTAAGGAGCTACTCGAATGAGGCCATGTTATTAATTTGATTTTAACTTAATGGCTTGTTAGGATCGAAGCTACTAGTTTATTCCTAGGAGTTAGGAATACAGTTACAAGAGTTTGATTAAGCCGGTCATTCAATTATGAATCTTCTTGGAAGATGAATCAATTTATGTATATAATTGCATCTATTTTATTTGATGGGGGTTGGAAACCATCTGGTTGTTGAATGATTTTGAAGACATATATTTTATGAATAATAGAGTGAATGCATAAGAATTATCAGAGATCCATGTGTCATTTATATTATAGTCTGTATTTCTTTCCTTATGTGATTGTGTTTTCCAGTGTAACACTTCATTCTGTTTTCTTCATTTCTGAAACACGGTGTTGAATGATTAGAATTCATAATGTTTATGCTCTTATCATTGTTTTAGATATTTTATACATTCTTCTACTAAAGTTAATATAGAACTCATCTTTGATGCTCTGTATTAATGGGCTATTCATTGTCTCTTCTGTTTCATCTGAACTAAATGAATGACTGTAATGAAATGGTTATCTTGCCTTTGATAAATCTCATGTATATGTCTTTTTGATATCTTTGTATGTATGTGACTCCATTTCCCAATAGTTATGTGTTGATTCAACCATATATACAAATATTTGAGTGTTTGTTTATATCTAGTCTTGTTAAATCTGTATTAAGAGATCCCTCTCTGGAAGAAAAATCAGTTTCTTTCCAAAGTGGTTTTGCTGTTACCTTTGGGATTTACCTTTACAACCTGGGTACATTCTGAGTGCTAACAGACATTACCATAGCCAAATTAAAATAATATATCTTATACAGTAAACCATATCATAAATCCATTTATTGCAAAGAGTTACAGGAATCAAATCCTATGGGCATGGAAGCCCAGTTTGTTTTATTTATTAAAATACATTTCATTACAACTCCTTACATTATAAACCCTCCTTTCCAGTTGAGTTCGCGACATCGATGTCCAAAACAAGGAAAATCCTTAATAACAAACCATATGTAATGTATATACAAAAAAACAACCAAATACTATAACCATTCTCGCACATGCCACGCTAAACATCAAATCATATGCGGGCTGTGGTTTATAAAATACATCCATTAAAATATAAATACACAGAGTCCATTTACATATTAAACAAAAAATTCCATCGAGGGTCTATAAACCATGGCCTCTACAAAACCCACTAATGCATATCGCTCACATAATTCGTGGCCTCGGCCAAATTTTAAATCTAATACACAGTCTCTACAAAATTAACCCTACACTATACTATTGCAGCAATGTGGGAAGGCGCATGACATTCACAGCATCGCCTATACCCACACTGTCTATATCTCTACATTACAAACTAATTAATGTCATAATACATAGAACCTTCAAGCTGATGAATTCCCACATAAATCCACCATAACCACGGAATAAAGGCAACGAAATAGTACTATGCACATCATAAGTTAAGCCATGGTAACCAATTAATCAAAATAGTATGCATCCATATTCAATCACTTACCAAGTAAACTACAGATTCATCCTGTTAAAATTTATAAACAAGTTTACAAAGGAATGCCAATGGGCTAACGCACCATTGCAAGCAATGGTTCATCCCATGCCTAAAATGCCCCAATGAAAACATGATTTGCATAAACCAAAACCAAGTATACTAACAGCCTAAGTAATTTTTACAAACCCAAATTTATACACAGAACCAGAGGGAGTACGACTTCACTGCACTGCCAAAGCCATCAAGATACTGTCCGAAAGCTAAGTCTATATTCATGCCCGAAGGTGAATCTTTAAAAACCCCACAATGAAACCCAAAGCATAAAACCCCAAACGAAGAAACAATCTATGCGCAGTCTTCCCAAGAGGGCCGAAAAGTTGAAAGTAAAATCTTGCTCACAGGGTTATCGTGCCCATAAGTGAAAATGTTTGGAGCCCATAGAAGCAAAGCCAGGCTACTCCTCATTCCCTTTCAGCACTTGCAAAACAAAATCCAAACAAGGGATGAGAAGTATGATTGAGCAAACGTTAATCCAAACCAATGTGCAAGCGTGTTAAAACCAACATGGACATACCTCACGGTCTAGAGGTCACCTCCATGGTTTCCCCCCTGCGCAGAGCCATAGTGAAAAACCCCAAATGACAAACAACACACACAACCATCGTGAGCCAAGCCTTAGGGAAGGCTGTCGTGCTTCATCAAGTGCATTGAATGCACTAGCTACAAACCGTTAAACCCACATAAAAACCCACTCTCCATAGTTTTGTTTTGTTGCTTACAACGTGACGATCTCTCACATAAAGCTTAAACCCTACTATTGTATGGTTATACCCCATGTTACGTCGCCACCCAAACTCTATCACATGCTAACATGTAACAATGTTTGCATTATGGTAAGTTTGCAATAGTACATAAGTGCATACGATGTGTTAGCCCAAGGTGTAGTGCCATAAGGCACACCCCTTATAAGTTAAAAGATATACACTTTAGGCTTACAGCATTATATTAAAAGCTAATACGAGATGTATTAAGCTTAAATGCTTAGTGAACATGGCATATGCAATATGCCATGTTAAACTTTGTAACCCTCACAAAAATATTAAAGAATACCCAAAAATTAATATTTAAACCTTAAATATAATTTAAAAACAAAAAAAAAATACTAAAAATATCTTTTTATTAAGCCTAATTTTAAAATTAACTTACACATAAGTTATGGTCCTTTTTTTTTCTTTTTTAAATTTTGAATGATTTGAAGAATTTTAAAAGAACCGTAACTTTGAAGAAAATATTTTATGGTAAAAAATCTTATAGAATTATAATTCTCCATAATATTTGGAATTAAAAAAAATTCTTTGGATTTGAAAAATAACTATAATAATTTAAAACAAAAATGTTATATATAGACATGGCTAAGCTGAAAAATATCTTTTATATACGAGAGCCAATC
>LPNX010887227.1:179946-198792 GCA_001517045.1 Pseudotsuga menziesii | reverse complement strand
TTTCAAGAAATAAAACTAATCCAATCCCCATTTACACTAATGCTAATGAGTTTTAAAAATTACATCTACATTTTTTAACTTAAGTAACCACTTTTTTTCATCTAAATCTGGTGAAGAAGAGTGCAATGTGGACCTATGTACCCGTAGACAAACTCGTTGCTCATTAATAAATAAAAAACATGAACTATATAGCCGACTAAGAGATCATAAAAAGGGTTAATAATTAAAGCATATTAGTGGTAGAGAAACAAGATTGCCAACTAACTGCACACGGATTGGAATCAACGGCCTATTGGGTGCTTGGATTGATATCAACAGCCTGACACCTTGTCCACTCCTTATAATATTGTATTATATTTTATATAAAAAATATCTAGGTGGGAAATTTGATGAATTGGGCATTCATAAGCTTGAAAAAACTTAATTGATTTGGGTTCCTAATATGTGCCGCATATTTAGGGTTCTGAATGGTAATGGATTTATGTATGGCATTGGATATGTGAGCAAAAAGATTTCATTGACAATAATAACATCATAATGGATTTATAATAAATTTTAGGTTATCATAGCTCTTTATAAATAAAGTACCAACATATTGTAGAATATCAATTCGCGGACACAAATCAAGTTGATGACATTGTTTAAGAGAAAGGATTCAATGACACTCATAGGTGGAGATGATTTTCACGACCAACAAAGAATCAAAGAAAGAGAAGAAGTTACAGCTACTCGGTGGCAGCTACTCCTATCATTCAAGTATAAGTGAACGACTTCAAGAAGTTCGTGCAAAAGCACACAAGTGCAAGCAAGGATGATAATGACAATGACAAGCATGAGAAAGAGAAGAGCAGAAGGACTTTAGACACAAATAATGCAGTAGCACTGGATCAACCAAATAATGTTTCAGATGCGTCATCATATTTTTTAGCTGTGATTGCAAATGGTGTCTACTTGGCACCACAATCCCGCTTTAGCTTGGAGACCCCATCAACTATAACTAACAACCTTATGATTGAGATGCAAGCAACGAGCTATGTCGTCCTACAACTATCAGATCCAATCCCTGCACATGATATCTCAGCAATCTTGTTTCCAAGGAATAGTTACACACAATGTATGAACAATACAAATGACGCTCTTATCATATATGACTTTCATCATCTTCTGAATCGAGGCAGAGGCCTTAAGAACTCAGCAACCAGCCAACCCCTCAATTAACTATCACATCCAATGCCTACACATGATATCTCAGCAATCTTGTCTCCAACGATGAGTTACACAAAGCTACTAAACAATAGAAATGATGATATTATGAGATATGACTTCCATGATGTTCTAAACCCAGTCAGAGGCCTCAAGAACCGAGAAAACAGCCAGCCCCAACATGATATCTCACCAATCCTACCTCCACAGATGACTTTCATAGAGCTTATGAACAATAGAAATGATGATATTGTGAGAGATGAATTTCATGATCTTCGGAATCCAGGAGGAGGCCTAAGGAATGCGGGCCATCCATTGATTATGAGTCCCAATCCCCACCCATAATATCTTTCATGGGATGGGTTTTACAGGTAATCTCTTTGATGTTCATCTCTTTCCAGGTTTCATAGATTTTTTTGCACGGATGGGTTTTACATGATATATTATTATAATGATTTATGAATTTATTAAAAGATCTGTTTTTAAAATGGTCAAGTTATTTCTAGACTAGCTTCAATTGATGAAGAAACTATAAATCATTTGTTTGGTGAAATGTAGTTTTACAAAATTTATATAGAAGGAAGTGATGTAGTTTTTTAATATTTTTGGAAATTAGGATTTTCAAACATTTGGTTTTAGTATAAAATACTAGTACACTTATATTACCACTAACTATAAATGGGTGAGTGTACAAAGTTGAGGGAACTTTTAGAAACATCCCAAGAAACCCCGAACCTCCCAAGTCTAGTAGTCCCAAGGCTGCCAACATGTATGAAAAGTAGGATAGTAGAGCAAATCGTCCCTCCATTTTATTGAAACAAATCGCGCCTTGTAACACCCCAATTTTGACCCCATTTGCATTAAAATGTACATGATGTATATATTGTAATTAATCATGGTGTGGAGCTGAAGGAAAAAGCCCCACCATTGATTTGGTTGTGTTATGTTTTAGCGATTGGAATCGTTGCCGATGGTATATCGTGCTATCCAACACCTTATAGTTTTGGCATCATGTAAATATGCATTTTTAATTAAAATGAACCCCAACTAGCTACGTCAATGCAACCATGATGAAAAGGGGCATGAGTTTCCTAAGGATAAGGAGGGGGAATTATTAAACCTTAGGCCAATGGGGAAAAGCCATGTGTAAGCTGTTAAACCTATTTAGTTGTCAACCACCCTTTTTACTCACTCACATTTCCTTGTCTCATCAGTCAACTACTACATTAAAACTTCTGTTGATTAGTTGGGATAGTTAGTACTGGGCAGTGGTGTGTGGCAGGACTGTCAGCCCTTACCAACATGCGCACTCCACCAGCGGACTCTCACTTCACATAGGCAAGGAGGCAAAAAATTACGTTATTCCATTTTCTACATTTTTCTTTCCATCCACATGCAGAGACGGTCACTCCCTCCTTCTCACGCACAGGCGGGGATTCTTCATTGTTTTCCTCACGCAGCAAGCCGGGGAGCCATTTTCTGCCATCCACGATTTCCCTATGAAGGGGCCATTCACGATTTTTGCTGTGGGGGCATGTTTCCATACCAATTTTGCGGTCTGAGTATATGTTTTCCCTGCCCAAGCTAAGAGTCTGATCACCTCTTCTATTTTAGGCTGTGTATTTCATGTTGCTTCAATGTTGAGATTGGGGCTACTATTTTCCCCACGATTTGTGGTTTGATGTGGGTTATTTTTCATTTTGGGTTTCTTGTGGCTATTATTGAGACGTTTTGGCCACGATAGGGCCAAGAACGACTAAGGATTCGTATTTCCCTGCCCGAGATGTGAATCGCTTGTTTTGTTGCGTGTATGCAGTGGTTGGCCTTCGGACTCTGTTGGCTTGGTTGATTTATTGATATCCTGATAAACCCAACTATGTTGGCTTTTTGATTTGTGTATTCTTAGCTGTGTGTAATCCCGCTTGTTCCTTGTTCCTTGGGAAATCATGCCCATCTCGGGGGTGGCAGTGTTGCTGAGAGATTAAGGAGCACACTAGCCTATGGTTGGGTGGAACGTTGCAGCAGTGTAGCTAGTTGCAGGATGAATACTGCATAAGATAAGTAATATTGACTATTCCATCTCTGTAATTAAATTGAGGTCTAACGAATTATGATGAACTTGTTGAATGCTTGAATGTATGGTTTTGCTTCCGCTGTATGCCATAATAAGTATGCATCTCTGCATGTTTTGCATCAAAGCATTTTAGTTTGTCGGTTTTTTTTTGTTATGTAAAAATTCATGGGACTAGTTGCCCGGGTTATATCATAGTGCAGTAGCGTCCTCTTTGCTGGTTGGAGGGTCGGTGATGTTACACGCCTCCGTTTTAGTGAACAAAAACCTGTTTTTTTGTTTAAAACGGGTCTAGCTCGTCATTTTTTCCACATCCCAGCACTGTTGGAGTTGGATGGAGCAGAATGTGAGTAGGTGTTGCTAGGGTTTTCTCCCTAGCTTGTACGAATGAGTACCTACTAAGGACAATGGATTCCTTAGTAGCAGTTCAATGATATATGAATTAAAAGCTATAACTTGAAATAAAAAGATGCTAAACAATAATGAGAATTAAATCTAAACAAGTGCATTAAACAAAACAGTAAAAAGTAAATAGTAATTTTGTATTAATCTGACCTTCAATGTGAAGGTTGGTGAAGCCCTTTGCGGTGATCCGAGTCGGTAGCTCCGAGCTTCAAGCTGCTTCTTCTCTTTCTCCAATGGTGGAAATGGGCCAAAAGGGGCTCTCACGGTGAAAGTAGCTTCAATGGTGAGCTATGGTTTCACGAGCAATTTTGGCAGAGGCATGATACTTGTGATTGTGGATATGGAATAAAGGGTTTCCACCCCTTATTTATAATTGAAAACCATGCGGTTTTAGGGTTAGGGTTTCAGCTATTTAGGGTTTTTTTCCTCATTTCCTCATTATTTAATATTTTTTCTTCCTTTTTGGATATTTTTGCTTTTTTGGAGGAATTTTGGATATTTTTAGCTGAAAAGAGGGTTTTATGGCCTTTTGGAGGCATTTTTAGCCTTTTGGAGGCATTTTACATGGTTTTATGGGTTTTTTATGGAAAATATGGTATGAAAATGGACAAATGAGCCATGTGATGGGGTAGATGAGGTATTGAACCTTTTTTGGGTGTTAACAGATTGCCCCCTGATGTGCGAGGGTAGGAGCTCATCGTATGGCCGATGGACATCATGAGTCATATTCATTTTTTGTTGCTGGGGTGTGGAGAAAGAGAAGGAACCAACTGAAGCCCGGAACAACGATCTCGAACCACCTGGAAGGACTAAAAAGTACATAACCTCAATAATGGATGAGGAATCATTTGATAATCTGGACGAGGCGGGCATTCCCATGCTCGTATCAAGATATATAAAAATAACTGTGAGGCCCGAAAAGGGTGACCTGTAGGATACATAGAAAACCACTGCGTATATCATAAGTGTCCAGAGGGGACACTAGTCTGGAACATACTGCTGGGCTGACCATGTCTGACCTGAACAACTGATGTACTGGAATGACAACAGTGCTACGGAATGTGGTTCCATAGGAACTAAGGAGCTGTTGTATCAAAGTGACAGCGGTCATATTTGCAATGGTACACTGATCTGGAACTGAACTGGGTACTCAAGGAACCATGGAACTGGATGGATTCCGAATACAATCTCCAACGCAGCCCGGAAATCCACGGGAACATATAACTAGTCGTTCCGAAGTGACTCACCAATGTGCTAGAGTCGGGGGAAATCCGGGGTCTTCGACAAAAAATGGAATGGATGTAAATCCTGCACGATTCTCAACAATGCGATCAAGGTGATGAAGTCAAGCATGTGAGAAACAACCATTCATAGAGGCAATGATGACTCCTCTCAAAATGGTTCGTAGGTGTTTGTGACAGAAATTGTTCCTAAGGCTAGGGGAACAAGCCAACATAATCTCGAGAGAAAAACTCAATTCAAACTGGGGTTTAGGGTTTTGTTTATGTGTTTGTGGTTGTAAACTTCAAGAGCATGCAGGGAATACATTCAGCAAATAAGCACAACTAAATCATACACATATAACTGATAAAGATGCATATATATCACAAAGATCCAATAAAAAGCCTGTATTGAGATTCACACATAATGGACAAGCAATACCAGAAAATACATATCAACCAGCACTGAAATTGTCAATTAGGAAGCTAAACAAGCTCACAACAAAGCCAACACAGACCAAACAAAAGGGGAAAGAGTCATATATTCATAGTTTCATCAGTAAATGTATATAAGAGTATAGTACCAGTTCACTGAACAAATCTAATAGTACAAGCAGCTAGCAGACCTCCTGATGCTCCAAAAGCAGAACCCCTCTAATGACTTCTAAAACTCTCAAAAAACTACTTTTACAAAAACAGTTAGGTATCAAAAACCCTAACTTTCCTCCACTGATTCGATGGGCTAAAGAAAAGTTTAAAATATTACAAAATGTGAAATTTACCAAAAATAGTAAATCACTTAACTAATGAGCTTCTCAAAAAAATAACTAATAACTAATTGAACAGTTGTCTTAGTTGGTTTTGCTAATTTGCTCAATACATATCTGAATAGCTTCTAATAGTTCCTGGTTGTTTTTATCATGTTTGAGACCTTCGTGATAAGTTTCCATGGCTTTGTCATGTTCTTTCATGAAGAACTGAACAGTAGCTTTCCTAGAATAGCCTTTTGTAAATGATGGATCCAGCTCAATACACTTATTCACCTCCTTAAAATCTTCTGGCAAAGCTCCAAGCTTTGTGTAACAAGCTGCTCTGTTACTGTAGACCTTGCATCCTTGGGGTTCCTTCTAAGTGCTTCGGGATAATGTTTTATAGCCTCAGGATATTGCTGCTGCTTAAATAATTCATTTCCTCCCTCCCTCTTTCAACATCCTTGTCTTTCTCATCAGATCCTCGCATTTTCAGAACCCTAGGCCACTGTTTGGAGTTCGAACATAATAAAGTCTGACCAAAACTAACTAATTTTACATGGAAACTGGGGTCTGGCTTCATGAAACTGCTGTTGATTCCAGGTATTTCAATAGATGTTTTACTGTTTTCTTCCTTGTCAAATATAAATGAATAAATTGGACTTGGTGACAGAAAACTTCCTTGCCTGATGCACTCCTGAGATTCATCAAAATAAGCCATCCATTTTGAAAAAGAGCCTAAGCTGATTTTTCCAGTTTGCAAGTTATTTTGACATTTTACCAAGTTTGCCATCACATCCTTTATGGCTTCAGAGTAACTTTTTTCATCCATGGAATTCAGTTTATTTCCATTCTCACCTAAGGATTTCAAAACCTTTTTTGAATAATCATGGGCAAACTTGAGATTATATTCCCCTGACTTGCGATTATCATTAGACATAACTTTAACATCTAAACAATCTTGAAACAGGTCATGAAATGCTTCCTGAGCTCCCTTGTTATCCCCCACACTCAAGCAGTTTTTTAAATAGGCAAGACCTTTCCACAAATGTTGTTCTGGGAAAGTAAGGTCTTCAAGAGCCCGAGTGAATCCCTTTATAACTGGATTGTTCAAGAGAGTTTCTAGCCTCTTTGTTCTGTCCTGACCCACAGGTCCAAAATCAGATTTGCTCACGTTGAAAGAAAAATATAAAGCTTGTGGATATGAATCTGCAATCATTTCCAGCAAACCAACAAAAATTCCTCCTTCATCTTTCTCCATAACAGCAAGCATCTGGGGTAACATTCCTCCAACAAGAATAACTTCATCCACTTCCCATGCGGTAATATCTTCATCCTTTAGACAATTTTTTCAAGGGATTCTTGTTCTCTCGATCAAGTTATTTACTAGCATTTCAAATTTTGAACTAGTTATTGTCACATTCAAATGCCCTGCACCAGATGTATCTGCCGTGATAAATGGTAGATTAATCTCTGTCTGAGAAGAAGATGACAGCTCCACCTTAGCTTTCTCTACAGCCTCACGAAGCCTTTGCAAAGCTAGCTTATCCTTTGACAGGTCAATCTTTTCTGTTTCTTTGAACTCACCAACTTTTGCAAGAATATGTACAACACCTTCTTTGATGCATTCATTATCCTCCTTAAGTAATTGGACCAAGTCTTCTTCTGACCCCTTGACAAGGCAAGGAAAAAACCCTGCAAAAAGCACGAGTAGATTCATGCCAGACTGAATTAATTCATCCTTCCCGGCTAACTTATTTACTGCAATCTCTTTAAGCATTTCTTTCACGTGCTCTTTGCCAAAAAGCCGATAAGAACATTTACTGGCAAGTGTTTTTATGAACTCATGTTGTGGATGTTTATCACCGAGTCGTTCAAGCATGTCAATATAAATTGCTTGCACCTGAGTAAAATTCCTGCTGGGATCAAGTAAGCATGTTAAGGCCTTCCAAATAATGATTTCCTTCATTTGATGCAACTTTTGAAAGTTTTCCTCTGCTTTTACTGGATCCTTAAAGGACAGTGACATGGTTTTGAAGCAGCACAGAATTTGTTTTTCGAAGTTCAGTTCATTGTCATCCTTCAATTTTTGCCGTAATAACAAATAGCTCTGCATTTCTTGCTGTAACCTGCAATCGAAGAGGAAATGCCCTGAAAAATCCTTTGCTTCACCCTTTCCACAACTGAAAGATCAGATGGGAAGAGCAATTCAAAGAATACCATTTCAATTGCTTGGGGTCTGAAATCTTTGTCATAACAACACATTATGATTTTGCGTGGGATCCACTCAAACTCATAGTCAATAAACGAACCATCCAAACACTTCAAGCAATAAACTCTGTATATATCTGCCAGCCATTCCAAAGTATACTTATGAACAGACACCATTTTGTCACGAAGACGTTCAGCTACACATTTAATTGTCTCCATTGTTATAGATTTAAGGGCATAGTTGGCAACATCACAAATTGCTGCTACAACTTGCTTACGCTCGTTCTCATCGTAGTCCAACAATCGATCATTAAGTGCAGAAATGATGTCAGCTGCCTCGTGCCTAAATGGATTTGATAAAAGACACTCTTTTGCATGTTCAACAACTGACAGACGAACTTCGACATCCTTATCTGTAAATCTCTTCAGCTATAGTTGCTTTAAACCAGACTTCGATATTTTTAATGGCTGAACAGGTATCTTCCAACGTTCAATTTAACCGGTAGCAGCGAAATTAGGAAGCCCTATCTTCCCGTGAAGCCTTAAAAAACCTCTCTCTGTTCTGCTGCGGCAAGATCCAGTTTTTCAGCGGTTATGTTTACTCCACTAAGTCCTTCGTCTTCAAATTTGCATGCAAGTGACAACTGAACTCTCATTAAACATCAAACCACGCTGCTACCTGTCAAAATCAACTGCCTTTGGGCTCACGATGGCCACGATTCCTTCCCCAGTGGAACCACTTGAAATCATGATGTTCCCTGCATCTACACGTAGTAAACACTTCCCAATACATGATTAATCACTCATCGTTCAAGAAAATACCAAATCTTTGCTAGAAAATCGGAAGAAATGAAGACCGCGATATTCTTGTAGCACGCCTTCATTATTTTTTAACCCCAGCGCTACAAGAATAAATCTAGTGCTATTTTCTTGCGGTTTTTCAGCTTTTTGACATTTTGTGTGTGGCTTAAAAAGTTGCTAGGTTGAACATCAAGCATAGGTGATCTTCCAAATAAACATTAATGAATCAATTTTGATAATATGACTTATCTTTAACCCCTTTTTGAATGCAAAAGACCAAGAAATCAAATAAAACCTATAAAAGCAAGCTCAAAAACTATTTAATCAACCAAAAAGTTCTTAAAGGAAACTCAAAATAAAACTTAAAACAAAACCTTAATTGAAATAAAATGAAAAAGCAAACCAAAAATTTAAGAAGCCAAACCAAAATTGAAGGAAAAATTTACTGACTTAACATCTGGCTCCAGCTGCGGGATGAAGTCCTCCCTGTGAGGCTTCAAGAACCTGTAGACCAGTGCCTTCTGTCACCAAAACTGCCTGCCTGTAAACTTCCATTGGGCTATGGAGTCATCAAGCCTTCAGTACTGATCTCACTGCAAACCTGTATCCCATTTGTAGCTTACATACAGCCTGCTCTGCTTATTCATGAACTGAACAAAACTAAAAAAGATCTAACTGCTCATAGGAAGATCTTATTCCTCTGTCTACTCCTACATCTAAGCATTAGGAGCAGAATGATCAAGTAAAGGAATGCTTCCAATGAAGCCCTGTGAGAAACTGATTTACAGGCACCCTGCTGAATCTTGACTCGAAAAGTAATGAAGGCCATCTCATACAGAAAAAATTGAGTAAATGATAAAGACAATTTCCTTCTGAGAGAAATATCTTAACATCTATGCTGCTGAGAGAATCTAAAAAGTCAGCAACAGGGTCTTCAAAATCATAAAAGAATACCTCCTTGATCTGTTGTTCCAATTGACTGTGTTGCAGCTGCTCTTCTTTTTCTTCACAATCTTCAATACCGAATGTAAACTGCTTGATCTCTGCTAAAGGAAAATACAAATTGAATTTCTGATCTGAAACTTTTTGCTCCTCTTCAGATTTGATGCTATTTCCCTGTGTCTGCACATCTGAAAACTGAACGCTTCCCTCATTATCTTCTGTAGATGTGAAACTGTTACTTGCTGATCTATCAATCTGCAAGTCTTGAAAATGTGGACCGCCCATAACATATGTTGCATCAACACATTCTTGATCATGAACCTTGTTCTCTAGCTGAAAATCAAAAAGTCCCTGCAAATCTGAAAATGATAGGTTGTCCTCCTTTTCTTCTGCAACTCTGAAACTATCTTCTACTAATATGCCAGTATGCTCAATGTGTTCAAAGTTTTCAGAAGGAGTAATCTGATCATCATCTTTAAAGATTTCGAAAGAGACAATCTGATCATCATGAGAGTCATCTTTAATAAATGAATTTGATACAATGTTAATAGCATCTTCATGGCTATCGTGATGTGAATCAGCAATTTCTTGATCATAATATAGAATATTCTCTTCAGCAGCATACTCATCACAGATGGGTGAACAAAAAACTTTTGTATCTGGTAAAGAAAGACATGCAATCTTCAAATCCTTCTCACGAATCACAGGAGAAAAAATGTCACAAGAAACCTCTTCAAAAATTTGGGAACAATCCTCTTTTATAGCTGATTATTCATACACATCAAAGGCAGCATGTGCAATAGAGATAAGATCTGATGCATCTACAGATATATAATTCTCATTATAACCATTTGTATTATGAAGCTCTTCCTTAACAACATAACTTTCATTTCTGCAAACAAAAGAATCAACTGCTTCCTGCTGATATTCCTGTAATCTGGTTTCATCAAGATGATATGCTGGCTTGACACAGCAAGCAATTTCCTTTCCAATAATCATATCTTTGTGGGATATGTCAAGATTAGAAAGATTTTCAACATATTTATGACAAGCATCAATACTCTTTTGATCATCTCTCGGCTGGAAAGAAAAGCTAGATGAAATTTGAATAAAAAACGAGTCTTCACAAACCTTATCATTTCCTTTCTCATCACCATCTTGGTCGAATATAGGAGAATCAAGATAAGATACTGATGACAGAGATGAAGCTTCTTGAATAATAGGATCAACAATAACATCATGAAACATATTTGGAAAATCCCCACCTCGTTGCTCATCATAATTTGAAATAGAATATTCATAAGGAGAAAGAATATATTTCTGGTTTTCAAACTGAAGATTAGGCAGTCCCTGCAAATTTTGTTCCGCATGGATATTGCAATTTTCCCTGGTATGCAAATCTGGAAGATGTGGGCTGATCTCAACATCTATTGTTGCTCTAATACTTTCACCTGTTGAACTTTCAATCTGTTCATCATATTTTAATTTTTCAAAGGAGGCAATATGATCTTGATAAGAATCTAAGGTAGTGGATGTATAACTGTTTGAAGCATCTATACTATGGCCATCATCCTGTAGATCATCGATATCCTCTTCCTTGACAGCAGTATCTAAAAATGTTACATTCTCATCTTCAACAAATTCTGAATCTTCAACTTCTTTATGACATGTTTTGAACTCTTGACTGTACTCATCATCATGGTTCTTTAAAACAGAAATTGTATGATAAACATCTGCCTGTTCACAACAATCTTTTAAAAAGAGTTCAGCTGGGTACAGATACTTACAATGCTTCCGAAAGCATGTGTGGAATAATTTTAGTGAAGAGATGTTAGCAGGGGGAAGAAGAAAATACCAATCTCGTGCATCTTTTTCAAGTGAATACATAAACATTTTCATGAGCACATCTTCATGCTGGATATTTAACTGGACCATGCATTGATGAAATTTGATAAGGTGATCTGATGGGTTATCCTCTTTATTTTCTCTAAACCATGGCAAACAATCTCCCCAAATATCCATAGTAGGTAATAAATTTGGAAAACCTGGAATATCAGAAAAATTTAACGGTGCAAACCTTCGAGCCACCATAGCTTCCATGGACAGTGACCGGTGCATTTTGAAATAGTGGAGTCGCCAATCAATTTGTCAAGAGAGATTTTGTTTCTTCTTCTCAGAAAGAGAAAGGAGTGACAGTAGCTCAAATTAATCAACGCTGTATAAAGATAGGCATGACTGAAACCTTCTAATTCTTCTAGCAGCCACTCTGTCAAACTTTTTGGTGAAAATAGCCTTCAAAAATGCTGGTTCAAGTTCACCTCTCAAACAAGGAAAACAGGTAAGTATCCCAGGGAAGATATGCTTCAGCTTCGTCCCCGGCAATGGTGCCAAAGATGTTTGTGCCAAAAATTGTTCCTAAAGCTAGGGGAACAAGCCAACACAATCTCAAGAGAAAAACTCAATTCAAACTAGGGTTTAGGGTTTTGTTTATGTGTTTGTGGTTGTAAACTTCAAGAGCATGCAGGGAATACATTCAGCAAATAAGCACAACTAAATCATACACATATAACTGATAAAGATGCATATATATCACAAAGATCCACTAAAAATCCTGTATTGAGATTCACACATAATGGACAAGTAATACCAGAAAATACACATCAACCAGCACTGAAATTGTCAATTAGGAAGCTAAACAAGCTCACAACAAAGCCAACACAGACCAAATAAAAGGGGAAAGAGTCATATAATCATAGTTTCATCAGTAAATGTATATAAGAGTACAGTACCAGTTCACTGAACAAATCTGATAGTACAAGCAGCTAGCAGACCTCCTGATGCTCCAAAAGCAGAACCCCTCTAATGACTTCTAAAACTCTCTAAAAACTACTTTTACAAAAACAGTTAGGTATAAAAAACCCTAACTTTCCTCCACTGATTCGATGGGCTAAAGAAAAGTTTAAAATATTACAAAATGTGAAATTTACCAAAAATAGTAAATCACTTAACTAATGAGCTTCTCAAAAAAATAACTAATAACTAATTGAACAGTTGTCTTAGTTGGTTTTGTTACTGATGGCAGGGTTGATAAACTGGGGTAAATAACTGGGCAAGTAGAGTGGGTAGACTCAAACTTCCTTTGTTCAGAGTATGATGGCGGGGATGATCGGGCAGCACATGAAACTGACTGGTGGTAAATGGATCATAGCGGTATAGGATCTGAGAGTGAATGGGCTGAGGGAGACTCAAGCTGTGGTAAAATGGTAGGAGATTGTAGAATACTCTGAACAAAGGCAACCTGATTGGGGGTGTTGCCGAGATGATCGATCATAGCGCCAAGAGGCGTGGAGGGACTGCTTCATGGGTTAGGGAACTTGAAGAAGTGTGGATATAAAATGGTACTGTCATGTGGATTTTACGAGCCTAGGACAGTTCATGCTCGTGGTCGCTTTCAATTTTAAGGAGTCTGAAAGCAAATAAGAAGACTCTGAAATAATGGAATGATACTGTCGTGTGGATTTTACGAGCCCACGATAGTACATGCTCGTGGTTGCTTTCAATTTTAAGGAGTCTGAAAGCAAATAAGAAGACTCTGAAATGATAGAATGGTACTGTCTTGTGGATTTTACGATCCCATGACAGTTCATGCTCGTGGTTGCTTTCAATTTTAAGGAGTCTGAAAGCAAATAAGATGACTCTGAATGAATGGCCAGGCAAGGAGGAAGTGTTCGATCAGGGATCATTTATGATGACCATGACTGAGGGTGGGGGGGAACACTGGTGGGCCTCTTTGCTTGGTGAATGAATGGAGGCAAAAGATAGAAACATTTGCAGTATGATAGGAGTGGATGGCTCATGTAAAAAGTGTGAAATAATTTGATGACGGTCGATGTGGCGCGCAAATCAATACGGCAAGGTGTAGGGATGCAATGTTGACATTGTACCAAGTGAGAGCGACAAATGATCTCAAGCATCATCACGAGCTCCGAAAAATGGATCCGGTGATATAAAAAATGTGAAAAATGGAGAACGGACGATGTGGCACGCAAACCGAGGCGACTAATGGTGTCTGAAAAAATGGGTAAAAAATGACATAGATAAAATAAGGCAACTAGGTGACCATCGGGATGGTCTCGTCGTGCTGGTTCCAGTGGTGGAAACGGTTCGAAAAATGGACTCCGTATGGGTTCAGAATGGCCAAACAGGACAAAATTCAACGGACTATAAATAGTGAGTGGGCCCAACATGACATGTGTCATTTGATTAGTGGATATTGACTTGTGAGCACAGTGGACCAGAGCTGATTTGTCATTTCTGGATGATCCGACCGCTCGACTGCAGATTCGGGAGAGACAGGTAGGTCGTCAAACTTTTTCCTGCATTATTTTTTGGGTTTGGGGGGCGGGAAGTGGATCATAGGGTATGTTTGTACGGTCTACATGGGTGGACCGCGGGTCAGGGAGTCTAAACCGCGGTCGCGAACCGCAGCTGTAGGCCAAACAGTCGGGGTCTCGGACCACGGCTGTAGGCCAAACAGTCGCGGTCTCGGACCGCGGCTGTAGGATTAACAGTCGCGGTCGCGGACCGCGGCTGTAGGCTTAATAGTCACGGTCGCAGGCCGCGGCTATAGGCCTGACAGCCGCGGTCGGAGACCGCGGTTGTGGGCTTGACAGCCGCAGTCGAGGCCAGGATGTACTGGTTTTTTGTTTGGATGGGTGGGAAAGTCTATTATTTTTCCTTGAGCCTGATGAGACTTTGCTATGTGATTGGCAGGATGCCACAGGTGCCATGGAGGGAGCGAGAAGTTCCAGACAAGATAGTGACAGTGGTTCGAGAGGATCTCCGTGTGCGGTCACTGCTAGGGATCTTCGGACTACTGAAGTTCGCAGAGGTTCCTATTATGCGGTCAGCAGGATTGCTGCTGACCCGGTTGGTCGGATTTTGGGAGCCAGACACACTGGCGTTCCGGGTGCAGGGAGAGAGGGTAGATCTCACTCTCACTGATGTTTATTTCTTGAATGGGTTGCCCTGCCTTGGGAGGGTAGCAGATACCCAGCCGCGAGTGTCTGCTGACCTGGACCTGGATGATGTTGTGGAGCGGCTCTGTCGGCCGGGGGCTAGAGTGCATCGGAATGCACTCTTAGTGAGGGATTTTCGGGAGCCAGCAGTACAGGCGATGGCGGCGTGTGTGGTTCGTATTTTGGGATCCCAGTCACCTGAGAAGGTGTCTGGGGGTCAGATGCAGCTCGTGGAGCGTGTACTGGCCGGGACCTACTTTGCATGGGGCCAGATGTTCCTGACCTGCGTGCAGCGACAGCTGACCGCGACGAAGGAATCTGGAAAGGGATTCTGTTATGGTTCCTTTCTTTGTGCCTTCTTTATGGAGAGGGTTCCCACACTGCGGCCGCGGGTGCCGGTCAGGGCAGGAGGCTTGAGGGAGCCTTGGATGGTGCGGTGGGGAGAGATGATGCGCCAGCGTGGTGGTGGGGATGTTGGGTGGTATTTCACTCAGGAGCTATACTTGCAGTGGCTCCAGCTACCACTGACGCTGGAGGACTATCCATACAGGGATATGGATTTCACGGGAGATCCAGATGCTCCACGGCCAGCAGGACAGGCATGGGGGCCTGACGGTACGTATGATTTGTTTGCATTGTTCAGTTTATGTATATGATATATTGCTGATATATGGTAACTGACAAAATGGTGTTTTGCAGACGTGGGTCCGAGGCCACCGCCAGGACATGTGGCACGCAGAGGGACTGTGGCCATTCCAGCGTTGCTAGGGCGGGGGAACGTGCGTCATCCAGATGCCGAGAGGACACTGGAGTCTGTACAGGTGTTGTTAGAGCAGTTGCTCGTGGGAGTGACTGACGTGGGATGGCGGGACCTGGATCTGGCTGTGGTCCAGGATTGCTTGGGGGCACCCCAATATTTTCGATCGATCGCGGTCCGGGTGGCTCTATTGGTGGACAGAGCACGGGCCCAGGGGCCCAGATTGGATGTGGGCACGCCGGAGGAGGCGCGAGGAGAGGAGTCAGATGCCACGTACACTGACAGTGATGTCGGGTATGACTCCCATTAGGGGGTGCAGGGGACTCCTCCCTATTTTTTGTAGTTATGGCCTATACCCTATGAGGCTTTTGAGGATTGTACATACACACATTTTTTGGTAGAGCTGAGTACAGGGGTACTCAGGACATGTATAGCTCTGTATCATGTATTTTTTTATATGTATATATTTATGCACATGGATGCACTTTTGTATGATGTTGTTTCATTTGTACGCACATGGATGCGCTTTATGGTGTTTGATATGTTTGCACGTGGATGCAAAGTTTGCTAGGATGTTGGGCACGTGGATGCCCCTTGTGTATTTTATGTGATGTGACATGATTTATGTATGATTAGGCACGTGGATGCTCTTATGGATGCAAATGTGTTTTTATGGTTTATGTTCATGGATGTAAATGTTTATGCAATGCAGTCTTTTTGGTTTTTTATATGGTTGGATGAGATGCTATGATGCATGATGGAGATGTTTATATGGTGTGATTGATATGCCAATCTAGGATATTATTGGCCATTTGATCTGTGACACTATTTTGAGCTCTTGGGACATGTGTGAATGTAATGGATTCAAACTGTCGGCTAAGTTGTTTTGTACGCAAGAATTTTCTAAATAGGCAAGGATCGCGCACTTGGTAGCAGTTGTTGATCTGGGAGACAAGTAGGAACGATGGTGCATGTCATCCCAAGGATAATCCGGGGCAGTGAGAGCTTCGAGAATTTCCTCATCCGTACGGAATGTTTGGGTCGTCAAATCGATTGACGAGGGTGTAGGGACGGAAGAGAGCATATATATGGTATTAATCTCTTCGAAAGAGGGAGAGTCCGGAGGGTGGATCTCCACAATGGTGGGTGATGGCTTTTCAAGATCTAAATGGTTCATCTCAAAAAGAATGGGATTGACCTTTCCGGAAGGGGGAGAGACCGGGAAATGGATTTCCTTAATAGTGAGGCGTGCCATCTCGAGATCTAGATTGTTTATCTCAAAGAGAGTGGTATTAACTTCTACGGAAGGGGAAGAGATCGGGGAATGGATTTCCTTAATGGTGAGTGGTGCCGTCTCAAGATCCGGATTGTTCATCTCATAGAGAGCTATTCTGTACTCGGAGAGATCAGGATAGTGATGGGAGTAATGCCCGTAAACATCGCATAAGGCACAGGAGTGGTTAGTGCGCAGGGATTTGTCTCGAGGCGTAGGGGTTGGATCTAGATGGACAACCAGGATGGTGGGGTCGTCGTCGAGCATTTGCATGTACTCTTTTAATGCTGGTAACTGAGGACATAGGTGAGTCGCATGGCCCAACTCATCACATAGCGCACATTTGGGAGGAGCACGAAACACAGGGGGGTTTTTGACTGTCTTAACAAGTGGGATAGCAATGTAAGCTTGGGGGCCTCTGCCCCCAGTGGGTTTGGTAAGAGGAGGGGGAGGTTTTGCGGAGGGGCGACACCGGGAGGTGGTTGACTAGTAGTGATGATGGGTTGCACCGGTTGCAGGACGACATCTGGTGTTGGGGGACGAACGGGAGGTGAAAGATACCAAACGGGTAATCCTAAGGTTAAACCAGGGAGGTTGAGGGTAGCCATGACTGGGGCGCTAGCCACTCCTGACGGAGGGAAGAGGAAAGGAATGGTATGAATGGGTGTAGCACCAATGTGACTAGGTACCAAAGGGGGTTTAGGCAACAAAGGTGTTTGATTAGTAGGAGTCCGCGTGATGTGGGACAGGGTACATAGGTTGGACACTTCAGTGGTAGGAGATGGGGGTGGAATAGATGGGAAGGTTGAGATCATTGGTGCATCAGAGTAAATGCCGGGACCCACTGAAGACACGAATGAGGTGGTGGCATCCGAAAGAGGTTGTTCAACCATGGGGAGCACGGGCCCTATAGAAGAAACGACTGTGTTGGTGGCACCTGAGATAGGTTGTTCTACCATGGGAAGAACATTTTCGGGCGCCACAGGGGCATTGGGATCATGGTAATTAAGTTGGTCAACCGTAACTACGCGTCCCTCATGGGGGAGCATCATGATACGAAAAATGATAGAAGCGACTGCTCGCATGGCATACATGTAGCTGCAGCCAAGTAAAAGGTTATAATCAAGCTGGGCATTGATAACCTCGATGTTGATTAGGATGGTTTTACCATCCAGCTGGAGGGGGACATTGGTCAATAGGCCTTGTGGTTGAGCTAAACGGCCGTCATAGGCTCGCAACGCAGTAGAGGACTGCTGGAGAGGGGGGGATCCCATTTTCTGCTAGATGGAGATGGGCATGACACATGTAGAGGCACCTTCATCAATAATGCATCGATGGACGACAAAATTCCGAATGGAGATAGAAACTTGGAATGATAAATTGGAAGGCAGGCAGGGTTCAGATTGGTCCAAATCAAATGCCATTAACTGCGAATCATTTGGATCGATAGCTCCAATAGTTGAGAGTAAAGTCTTACGCTGCGAAGGGCAGTTTTTCAAGAATTCTAACGCAGACATGGCTATGGGGGATTGGGCTAAATCATCGACAATGTTGTAGTTAGACGCAGCCCGCGCATTGGGGTTGTTGTTGATACGGCAAAGTGGGAAACGGGCCGTTTTGGGAGCTCCATCTAGTGGAGGTGGAGGTATACGTAACGCCTAATCAGTGGGAGGAGCGGTAGCGGGGTTATTGGCAGGAGGGGCTTCCGCGGTGGAGCCATATTAGTTCCGCCGAGTCTGGAGGTTGACCTCATCGAAGGACATCATCAACAGATGGTGGGTACCTGAGTCAAATATGGGTTGATCAGGAGCCGCGTAAGTGATTTGTTGGATGGGCGCATTAGCTGGAGGGGGAGCTAATGGTTCAGTGTTCACTAAGCCTTGGTTTGGTAAGGGGTTTTGTAGCACCAAAGGTGGCTGCTGAGGTTGTGGGGGATTGGGTGGTGCTTGAGGAGCCGCCTATCCTTGGCGTAGTCTATTAGCAGCCAAAAGTTGTTGAACTCGCTCCATATGTGGACAAAAATGTGTGTAGTGGCCATAGACCCCGCAAACAGAACAAGGATAGTTCGTTCAGAAATTAGGGTTTTTAGCCTGCTTGGGTGGGCGATCAGGGTTTTGGTTGGTAGGGGCCGCGTTATTATTAGCGAGGGGATTAGGGTGTTGACCAGCTTGCTCAGTCTATTGGTTGTTTCCACGA